>VXBZ01000829.1:148019-182919 GCA_013399135.1 Heliornis fulica
CCGCGTCCGCCGCCCCCATTGGCCCCGCCGCGACGGGGGGCCGGCCCGCTACCGGCCTCAATGGGAGCCGCGGCGCCGCCCGGCCCGGCTAGGCCCGGCCTCCGGGGCGGTGCTCGGGAGAACCGGCGCTCGGGCGAGCCCCCGGGGACGTGCGGGATCCCGGGGCGTGCGAGCGGCTGGGAGAAGCGTGCGGGTCCCTGGGGGGACTCCCGGCCGGGTCCAAGCCCCCTGGCCTTGTGCAGGCTCCTCAGCAGGTCCCATGCCGTGGCCCAGTCCCATTGCCTCACGCCTGCCCCGCTCCCGCTGGTGAAAGGGTCTTGGGGTACTGCCGCCCCCACTGTTATTATGGCCATTACCATCTTTAACATAAATACCTACATTATATGTACGTATGTAATCTGTGTAAAGACCCACTATAGCTATATGAAACGTTGGACGTGGATCAGGGTCCCTGTTTAGCTCCTCAGAGGTGAAGCCCAGCTGAGGAAGCTTGCAGGGTGCTACCCTTGCAGGGTGCAGTAGCACTGAGACTTTCTGCTGAATCAGTGTTTTCTTCAAATTCAGGTTTTTGTTTTTCAGATCCTTGGGAAGGTGCAGCCTGGACATCTGAACAGACTTGTGACAACAGGTCTGTGCGCCTTTTGGAGGGCTATGTTGGACAGAGCACTGTCCCCGCTATCCCCCCGAGGGACTGTGGGCCTCAGGACTGCAAATTGCTCTCCTGCAGGAAAAGAAAAGTGTCATCCTCATTCGATAATTTATGGAGGCGGGGAACAGACAGTCAAGCCAAACATCAGTGGCAGAGCTAAGCCACAGTTTCTTCTCTTTTCAACTCAATCCCAGAGCCTTAAACTGCCAAAAATATTTTCTGCCTGCATTACTTCAGAATTGCAAGTAACACGTTTCACATTTTGGCAAACACAGACCCATCTCTTCATCTGATGTTCAACCTCGACAAGGCGCAGTAGACACTGCCCAGCAACACTGCAGAAGTGACCCCATAGGTGCTGCTTCACCCTGGGGGGAGCAGAACATCAAAGGATCTGGGGGTGCCCAGGACTCTTCTCTCATGCACAAACCTCGCTCCTCCTCTCTACATCATCTCAATGAATAATGCATAAATACACACTCATCAAATTCCTAGATACTATATTTATAGAAAAACATTGGGGCCAAATTCTGCATTAGTGTGACTTCAGTGATGTAAAAGCATTGCGATGCTAAAAAAAAATGGCCTTAAATATTTTTACCCAAAATAGATTTTTTGGCAAACTTGCTTTACTGTTTTCTCTCAGTTAAAAACTCTGTTCCCTGAGTGAGTGAGTTTATCTTGATGCAATGCGAAGGGCTTGAGATTTAGATACAGCTAAAATCCCAAGCCCTCAAGACTGGGCTTAAATAGAATTTGAATTGATGGCTGTAGAGATATGCAACTCCCTTATGATTTTTATTACCATGAAAATAAACAATAGTTACATCTTAACTCCATCATTGTGATGACCTTCATATGCACTGGGACATGTTAGAGGTTTCTCTAGATTTTGTTTTTCCATATGCAAAAGAAAATGCCTTTATATTTCAGTTACAGCAGTTCCTGACTGTCTCTAAATTGCTGGAGAGGCAGTGAAATCCCATATTTACGTCACAAGGAAATAAAACAGTGCATGTCCCAGTTCTGCTTCTCAAGTTTCACCCATCCCAGCTCCAAAACCTTAGGAGCAGCTTTTTTTTCCATTCAAGGCTGGGTGCATTGCCCACTCCACAGCTCCCAGACTGTGCCGTTCGTGTTGTTGAAGCTAGAGATACGTAGATGTGACATTTTCTAGTGGGCTCATACAGATCCAAACACATGCCGCTGCCAGAGATCTCCAGCCACCTTCCCTTATGCCACTGCCAGCCTTTGTGCAGTTGCATTTGGTGATGGAGGAGGGATCTGATGCTTTTTCACATCTGAAGGACCCAACAGAACATCTCACCCATTCAATACAGCACAATAATGATCACTGCAAGAACAAGTGCAATGGAAATTATAAAGCAAGTGTAACTAAGGCTTCTGTGTTCTCCCTGAGATTTTTCTGGGGGAAAAAAAAAAAGAAAAAGATTAGTAAAAATGCAGGTAGGCATCACACAGTGCTGGGAAAGTGAGTCCAGAGCATCAGGGATGAACCCTGACCTGAGCTTGCTCATGTACTACATGACAAGTTCTGGATGCACTAAACTTTCTGCATATATCTGGTTACCCTTTGCTGTGCCCATTGGGAAACTCCAGCAAAGCCCCACTGCACATGTTCAGCAACTCTGCCTTGGACATTTCTGGGTGTCCAGCACCCCGACAGAAATTACTGCCCTAACCAAGCTATTGGACATCAGGCCACCCTGGACAAATATCCAAAGTCCTCTCTTTCTGCCCAGACAAAATTTCTAGACAGAGACAAAGGACATGTTAAAAACAAACAAATAGGATATACGATAGCACAAGTTTGTTGATCTCACTTCAGCATAAACAACCTCACTTCTGTACCAACCTGTCGTGCAGCAGAGCGCAATGAGGAAACATGTAAAAGCTACTGTCACTTGGAGCCCTGATCTGGCATCATTCTTGGAGGAAGAACCCCACATCTTCATCTTCTGCAGCACCTTTTGTAGGCAGAGATTTTGATAGAGAAATTTTCTTTCTCAGGTTGATCACCTTGCTGTACCCATGAATCTCAAATCACAGTCCTGCTTTTGGGATCCATGGGAATCCTTTGGGGATTAAACCAAAAGCTGAGAATTAAAAGCTACAGTGGTATGTGCCAGCCTCTGGGCAGACTCGGGCACTTCTCCATCCCTCTGTGATGTCTGAATGCACTTCTCAGGCTGTGAACTGATTTAGGGATTAATTCTTTGGAGACAATGAAAGCAACTTGACATGCATCGAAGTTTGGCTCGAGGTTTTGTAAACACTACAAGCCTTTATCAACAGTGAGAGAAATGCACAGATCTAAACAAAAAAATACTTCAGATCACTTTTGACTGATGTATTTTCATGAGAACCTGGAATGACTATTGACCTGGGACAGACTTTTGGGGATGATTTTTATGCAGTTGCAACCAATGCCTCACATCAGCATCCTTCATTTGGCACTGCAGCAAGACTGAGCACCTGCTCCTTGATACAAAATACACGTGTTCTTTTCCCCTGCTCCATCTTTTTCATGCATCACTCCTTCCCTCTCTTCATCTTTTTGCCATGGCCTTTTAAAATCTATTATTACCTCTGTCCCTTGGTCCTACTCGGGGGTTTTCCATTCTCTCTTTTGCCACCTTTTGGGAGAGAACTTTGGTCTAACTGGCCCTGCTGCTCAGACCACCTTTCTAGCATTCCTCCAGCCCAGTCAAACACAGGAGCTAACGTAAAGTTAAGGTACTTCTTTTGTCTGATGCCCCTGTGTTAAACATCCAGTCAGGAAAGGCAAATAAACCTCAGCACTGAAGCCATTTAAACGTTTCCTGGAGATAACAATAGCATTTCATCATAAAGCTAAAAAGAAACTGTAGGTTGAATTTGCTCCCAAGTTGTTATGCCACACAGCACGGACCCGTTGAAGGTGGGAAAGGCAGCAAAAGGCTCGTCGGGTCCACGCTCGGCAGTTTACACCTGAGCGTTATTTGGCTCTGCCCACGCTTTGCCTTGCCACGTGTGCCTATCCAGACCCTGCCTCGGGTTTTCTGTCTTCTGCGGGTTTGCTCAGCTTTGTGTTACAAATTACTTCTCGTTTTTTCAGGAGACTGGAAGGGAAAGTGTTTGAACTTCAGGGATGGGGGATGGGGAAAGGGAATTGCACTGGGTGGGTGCTTTGCTGTCTTCAGAGGTCACCTGGGGTATTTCAGCCCCAGCCCCTGCTACTTCCCATTCACTGCAGCAGCAAACTATGACCAGAGTGGCTCCTTGGAAAAACAAGGGTTAGTCAGGCTGAATTAATTACTTGCACATTTCCATGTGACTTACAAACCCAGGGTGCTCTTTTCCGATGAAAGAAGCAAAAACAATTAGGCAAGGGAAGAAAAAAAAAAGGAATTAAAATTCTATTTGGGGATTTTTTTGAATTAGCCTTCTGCAGATGGATCTCTTCCATGTGCCACAAAGCTGATGGCTGTGTCCAGCCAAGGTCTGCTGGGCTGCAGCTTTCAGCACTGGAACAGTTACATGGAGACAGAGAGAACAAAAATCCTGTCAGACTCTCCAGTAATGTTGTGATTGCTTTAACTTAGCAGTCCTTGACACTTGCAGATAAGGACTGCAAGTTCTCCCGGTACTACAGAAATATTGACACAAAGAATATGTTTATCTCTGACTGTGGTGCTGCAGGACAAGGTGGAAACAGCAAGAGCAATCTCAGGACTTAATTTCTTTGGCCTCACAAGGGCATCTGTGCTGTGGGGACAATGTTAATTGATTTTATTTATTCTTTTTTTCTTTCCTTCACTAGTATGGAAATTATGTTGTCTTGTAAAGTCAGAATCATAGGTCTAGGGGGAGAAAAGTGCAAAGAAAGTAATTTTAGGATTTTTTACGTTAATACCCCTTGGTCTATTAAAGACAGTGGGGAGCTGTGAAGAGTTTCTGTTTTTCTCCCAAACTTTCTGTTTGTTAAGATGCTGAGATAGGAAACATCAACTGACTTTAAGCCACCTTTAACCAGGTCCAACTCCAACCTCGAGTTTCCACACACAACCCCCGCACTTTATTGGCAAAAGCACCCTTGAGGGCAGCTGCTAACTTTAGAAATGTCCATCCGAGGGAATCAGACCACCTTCTGCAGGGATATGGGTGTGCTGAATGTGTGACTGACAAGTTGCCCCATCAGTGCCTCCCCTGGTGTGATAAGATGAAGCAGAAGATCTGGGACTCGCTGTTTAAACCCTGGTCCTGAAGCTGCACAGAAGCTGATGACCTCAGCCTGACACACGAGGCTCATTGCAAGAGGTTCAAGAGCAAAGGGAACAGCCTCGTCCAAGCTATCCCTCCTGAAGATGACTCAGGGATAGGCAGGTCTGTAAATGTCACAAAACCTACTGACTAACTTCGAGGATGTTCAGCACCCACCTCTCTGCTCATCCAAGTTCAGCAAAGCAAAATAGACTGGAAGATGTACAGGAAGATCTGGGACATGATGAATGTCGTCTCTTGTACAGGAGTGGGTCTGCAAAGACTGTATTCCCCTGCCCTCTCCTGGAAGGAATATGCCAGAGCTGGGTGCGTTTGTGCAGGATCCTTGTGCTGAGCCCTACAGGGGAGTGGCTCGAGGTGGTGAGTGGAGACAGTGATTTTGAAGGTGGTGTTTACAGGAATGAACAATGATGACCATGTAGTGTCTGTAGTGCATTGCCAACACCATGTCTGCCAGAAACTGGCACACCTCTCAAGAGAATTTGTATGTTTTTAAGGAAGAGCTGCCTGCCTGTCTGGCTGTTTGCATTGAGTTGGGAAACAGAGAGGATGACCCAACCAATGGAATCCAGAGCCTCTTGATCACCTTAAATAGTAAACACAGCCCCTGCATGAAAACACTGGTAACCTTCACTCAGGTCACAGCGGAGCATCACCAGGTCAGAAATGCAACACCGTGGCACCAACAGACAGTGCTGCTGTGGGTACTCGTACAGAACAGGCAAGTGGGACCCCATCACAACGATGGGAGCCTAGTAGGGAGATTGACTCAATTGTTTGGATGTTATAGAGACAGCTCTGAAGTATGAAGTCCTCAAAATTGAGGAGAACGGGTCTGGTCCTGAACCTTCAGCTGTGATGTTACAGTTAACCCTCTGGGGACACAGTTCAGTGAAAATGACCCATTTGGACAGATTCACACCTGAACATACTGGATGTTTCCTCAAAGCTTCCTTCTTCTCCAGTGCCACATGAATTACATCTGTCTTTTTTCTAAACACCCAACTTGCAAAGCAATACTAGTCCTGTTCTCCAAAGAGGGCTGATTAGCAAATTGCTGCTGTTGAGATAATAACGCGAGCAATGAACCACAAAAATGAAGTGTAGAAACTCTACAAATAAGTCTACAGTTCAATAGTCACAGGACAGGATTATGAATCAGGAGCACTGGAAGGGCAGGACTGACCACATGTGTACTATATAACCTCAAAAGTGTCTCACATGCTTTGAGTTTTCTTTACAGCTGTGTTTTGTCAAGCCTTTGTAAGCCCAGCAAAGAGGTATGCCGAGATCCTCCAGGTTTGGGTTGGTGAATCACTTCCTTGCCACTACGGCGCTGCTCAGCACAGGGCAAAACAACACTGTGTGCTGTAAACGGTTGGGACCAAGCACTGGGGGGGCATTATCTTTAGAACCGTGGCTAATTGCTGTGACTTCATGATGGGGTAGTTGCTGAAGACCACAACACACAGTATCTCAACCACACACAGTATCTCAGCCATTTCCACAGCTGGTTTCTTTCCCTGTATATGTCCCGTTTGCTGGGTTTGCAGTCTGTTCAGCACATTTCTTTACCCTCACCTTCATCCTCTTATCAGAGAGATAAACTTCAGTAAAGCAGTTCCAGCTGCCTTAAAAAGAGAGAAAGTTCCTATTTCCCGCTTCAGTACAGGGGTTAAGAACAATGTTTCTGTTCATCACAGAAATAAACTTTAAATGAAAGTTGAGTTATATCCCTCCTGTGACTAATGTTCTAGCTTGTTTTCTAAAGTTAATTCCTCATACACTTTTTTCCCCTCTTGTTCTGTCTTACATTTGTCCAGACTCCTGTGTTCCTGAGGGACTAATTACCCACTCAGCAGTTACTCTGAAGTCCAATTGTAAGAGTTGGCAAAACTCCGTTCTTCCATGCAAGCTTTCAAAATAATTCCTCAATTTATTTCAAATAGCACCACTCTCTGGAGCTTCTTCCCGATTTGCATTGCCCTGGACTGAGATTTATTTTGCTGCTGATGTGAGCAGACTGCTTTGCTCGTCACAGGGCAGATAGTCTCAGCAGAATAATTAAAAACAAATAAACAAAACAAAACAAAAACACCAAAAGAAAACAAACAACAAAGGAAAACCAAACCCCCCCAAAAAACCCAAATGGATTGCTTATTTAAAAGAATTATGGATTGTGATGTAATATTCTATTTTCTCATCTAACAAGTCCTTAGTAGCAATGTAAGCAATGAAGAAAACACTGGTTATGACCTAGATTATTCTTCCCTAAACTATAAATGTGATCATAGCAAGTGTTTTCATTCACCAACCTTGGACTTGTCAAAACAATTGCAGAAGACTCATTCATACATCCTATGAGATAAAGATGCACAATTTTCTTACTCTGTTGGTGATTGGGAGCAAATTATTCACCTTTACTGATGTCACAAGAAATAACAGCCTAATTGATGTTACTGGCATATATTTTTTTCCCAAATAACACTGAGAGCAAAACTTGTCCTTTCCCAATTCTGGTACTATTTAATTGTCTATTTGGCCAGAAATGACTCACCTCATCTCCTTGCTTTTGGGATTCTCCACCTGTTCCTGAAGGATAATAATCTTGACAGTATACAATACCAAACAAGCTGATGTTCATAAAATGCACATCAATTATCTGGTGAAGAACATGTAGGAAAAAGAAAACATTTTATTTCAGGATGCCTGAATTGCACTAGTGGCACAAGGAATATGGCAGATCCTATGAGAAGAAACTAATCACCGAATGGGAGAGAACATCACATGTTACATAACAATTTCATTGTTCTATAACCTCTACTTAATGACACACTAATTATTTTTTTTCCCTAGAGAACAGTTATGTATAAATCTCTGCACATCACTCAGTACTTGACCAACTGGACTTGGGATCTGCCTTGTGCATCAACCACCCTTGGCTCTGAAGTTACGTCCTCCAGTCCTTGGGCAACATTTTTATAGTTAGACTTTCCATCCCCCTACCCCCCTCAGGCTGGCATTTAATTGTGAACATGCTCTGAACTAAAGCAGGCAGTAGGGCTTCTCTGGATAGTGCCATGGCTCCTGACAGTCAATAAGTATGAACTCTCTTATTACAGTTAAGCATCGACCATGCATCTTGTCAGAGTTAGATGAAGTTCACTATTGTAACTCTCTTTGGAATTCCTGTTTAAATATAACAGCCCAACAGGTAAATACTGGCTTATTTCTGCCTTGCAAAGAGCAGACTGTTGTTGTGCCTGCCCTTCTCCTCACAACCTTGATGGCACAACCAGTCAAAGAAACTAGTTTTGCTTTTACATGCAGAAATAAGATCATTATTATGATCAGAGAAGAC
Source organism: Heliornis fulica (assembly GCA_013399135.1). Lineage (NCBI taxonomy): Eukaryota > Metazoa > Chordata > Aves > Gruiformes > Heliornithidae > Heliornis > Heliornis fulica. The sequence goes on from VXBZ01000829.1 coordinate 156,314, forward strand.
AGAAAGAATGTTGGTCCAAGGATGTCAAGTTTTTAACTTCCAGCATGCAAAATCAATTAACATCCCAAGTGTAAATTATTTCCTGATGGGACTCACAGCAATGCCAGTACTAACCAGGAGTTTCACTGATGGGCTCAGCAGAGACTGAAGAAATCAATTGCAAACTCTGGATCTTTATCAAAATTGATCCAGTAATTAAATATTTACTTTCAAGACTTGTCTCAGTCCTATTTCCAGCTCAAATTACAAAGCTTTTAAAGATACTTTACCTCTGCTTACATATTAGAAACTAATCTCTCCCATTTTATTAATCCTAGAATTAAATATTTTATATAGTTTCCTATATCTTTTAGTTTCTTCACTTAATGAACCATCAAAAATGTTCCTGCTAACATTACAATTAGGGTTTTTTTTACTTTCCCCAGGGCATTCACCATATGTGGCAGTGCCCAGGGAGCAGCTACTGCCAAACAGTGCGGAGCTGCCCAAGGGAGAGGATGCTGAGCACAGCCACAGGCACACTGGAACTCCTCCTGTTGGATTTACAACATGGAAAATCTCAGAATTTCCAAAAGCAATGTTTGGAAGCTGTTCTTTATCTGACAGCACCCTTTTTAGAAGAACCTAAGAAATGCCTGAACATTCATATTAAAACTGAAACAACAAACTTCAAACACCTCTTCTTTCCTCCTGACCTATGTGCAGAGCTGTCAAAACGGACCATGGCACAGCCAACTGAGTCAGAAACATCATTTCACCCATCTAGGGCTGAAGCCAGCTCACTTCAAGCTGGGCCTGGCAGATGTGAAATGTCAGCAGCCGCCTTACCAGCGGGTAGGTCCAGTGAAGGGCTGGTGAGACACAGACAGTGCTTGTAATGATGCCAAGAGGTTGCAGTGAATATGAGCTGAGCAGCACAACGGCATTTCACAACTCTCCTGCCCGGCTGTAGCCACTGGGGAGTTGTAGCAGACTGAGGTGCTTCAGGGCACAGGGACGTCTGTCCGTGCTGCCCCAAGCGCCAGCTCTTCCTTCCCTGACATTGGGAAACATCCCTGCTGCAGGCAGGTGTAGCAGTGTATCTGCCACCCTTATTTCACCACGGCTGGTTGGGTACAAGCTGAAGCTGCTGCTTTAACTGTCCCTGTCGACTTCAGCAGACCTCAGCAGCAAGTGTTCAAAATAGCCCCTTATAGATAATGTACTCGCATCCTCCTCACCCGTGCCAGGGAGACGAGTGCCCAGCCATGGCCAGTGATTTCCTGGCACCCTCTGTTGTGCTGCTTGCTGCAGCACCATGATAAATGACATGTGCTTCTGCCAGCCTGAGTCCCGAAACACTGAGACGTCGCAGGAGTTTTATCTCAGCCTCTGCCCCACCTCAGCATGGAGGACGCTCCTTTTAAAAGCAACTTCCATTTGCTTTGAGTCAGAGGTTTCTGGAGCAGCAGGGATTTGAGGGGAAGATCCAGGCGTGTAAGCAGACCCCCACTGTGCAAAGCAACACAGGCCACCTGCGCTGCCTTTTAGTAACCTATTAGTTGTGCTGCCCGGGTGAAGCCAGCAGCAGCCGCACGGCTTCAAGCGCAGCTGCAGCCGCTGCAGCGGCACATGGCCAGGCCGGGCTCTGCCAGAGCCAGGAAGAGGCACAGTATTGCAACCTTTGACGTCATTCCAGCAGGATCAAGCTCCGACGTCTGTCCTGATCGGAGATTGCGCGCGGCCCCCCCGGAGAACAGACACATTGTGCAATGCCGACACGGATTTTACTGAGGAAACGGGTACAGCCATGGCTCCGAGTAAACCGGCTCAGCACCCCCAGGATCTGGCCTTCAGTGTGTAGGAACAGCAAGAGGTTGGAGATGAAAATGGGTGCAAGTCCGCTCAAAATGCTGTTTAATAATTTGCCTTCAGGCAAAACCATTTTAAAATAGAGGGGACATGGCTGTGCAGCGGCAGAATGACAGACAAGAGAGCTGTTTGCCCTCATAAGTAGGTCTGTTTGCATGGGGTGGAGGAAAGGGTTTGAACAATCCTTAGATTTTTGGTTTTATTTGGGTGTTGCCTCATACAAATGGGCTTGAGCAAGAGATATAAGGGCTACAGCCTATCAGTCAGAGTACATGGAGATATTTAGGTCTTCTCCAGGGTAAGAGAATTGAGAAAGGTTCACGGAGAAGCCAGAAGACAAGTGATGTTTTTGAGGATCATGTAAGGAAAGAAATCAGGGGATATCATGCAAAAAGTCTCTGAGGCAGCCAAAGGAGCTGGACACAGGCAGGAACGGAGAAAGCCCCAAAGGCATCTCAGTAGCTCTGCTGGCTGCATGAGGCTTGGGGTTGTCCACGGGATGGAGAACACTGAGGTCTAGCATTTCTAGAGCCAAGAGGAAATCAGCAATGGAGGGGCCACTGGGCTCAAATATGGACCAAAGAAATGAGAGAGATGGAGGCTTTACAGAAAGGGAATGAGAGTCTGGAAAAGGTTTCCCAGAAAGAGCTGAGCTGCTGGTGGGACTGAAGTCTACCAGGACAGAGCCAGACCACGTCCAGGCGTCCTGGGTGAGGCTCAGTCGCAGCATGGCTTCTCTGGAAACAAGGACGGGAAGGTGGCCCAGTTGTCAGAGCCCAATGGGTGAGACAAGTCCTCATAAAAATAAAAGCCAGTGGGAAAGCTTCAGCAACTCTGAATATGTGGTGCAGAAAGGAATAAAAATGCTGAAAAATCACCTTGAGCAGAGGCTCCAGAGCCACACTGGAAGGCAGCCTCCATATGGGACAGGGCCAGACTTAGGACTTGGCACTTCTCAAGTCTCTTTGGGGCCCACTGGGACGCAGACAGGAGATGAAAAATATTGTCAGCTCAATTGCAGCCACATCCTCCTCCCTCATCCCCACATTTGAGAGGAAGACATGCCAGGAGCCTTCTTTGGCTGCCTTCAAGTCCATGTGCCTGCTGAGGAGCCACACGGGCTGCTTCAGTGGGCTGCCTTGAGCAGCAGCACATTAATGGAGCTGCAGGATTTACCCTCTGAAGAGAGATCGAGCTGTGACCCAGAATGAGCACAGTGCAAAGTCCCAGGTCCAACTCAGTGAATGAGGAGTGGAAGGTAAATTATGCAAACTGCTGGAGCAGTTTGGGCTCATCCCAAGGCGATGCTGTGTATTTAAACAAGGAGACTTAGAACAACTTAAAAGACCCTCAATTAGGAAATGGGTTCTGTTCCTTCAGCTGTAACTATTGGAGGTATCACAGAATCACAAGACATCAGAAGTCAGAAGGAACTTCGAAAAATCATCTAGTCCAACCCCCTGCCTGAGCAGGATCACTTAGATTAAATCACACGGGGATGTGTCCAGATTGGTCTTGAATGTCTCCAGAGAAGGAGACTCCACAACATCTGGGCAGCCTGTCCCGGGGCTCTGTCACCCTCACAGTGAAAAAGTTCTTCCTTACATTCAGTTGGAACTTCCTCTGCTCCAACTTGGACCCATTGCCCCTTGTCCTGTCACCGGCCATCACTGAGAAGAGCCTGGCTCCATCCTCCTGACACTCACCCTTCCTGTATTTATAGACACTAATAAAGTCACCCCTCAGTCTCCTCCAAGCTAAAGAGATGTTGTAGTTCAAAAGTCTTTGCTTCACCATTTAAGTGTCAAAGGCAAAAGACGGTTTATATGATGCTAGGAAAAGAAAATAAATAAGTCTTTAACTAGCCCGTGAGAATGGTTTTGTTGTAGGCCAGGCTCAGAAACAAATGAAAGGTCTACAGGAAGCTAAACATGAACAGAAATCCAAATAATCTTATTTTACAAAACCATTTCCCACAGCCACCGCCAATCTGAACAGCCTTAACAAGCTCCATTAGTTTTTATCTGGGAAGCTTAAAAAGTGGGAACTGGCCAAAGGGTCTGGATCTGATGGACAGGTACCAGATGTCTTCTCCTTTGGGTACGGCCTACGGAAACAGGGAGCATCAAATTTTAGCCCGCGGAACACAGACACGTGGTGGGCCGTCAGAGGGGCAAGTTGGAGGAGCATGGCAAGTGTTTTCATCCTGGTTTCCATAGCCAGGGGTGTCTATACCAGAAAGGTTCATGTCAGACAGGGGCTGCCTCTCCGAGCTCAAACCCAAGCTGTTCCAACAAGAGGTGATTTACCTTGGCCGCGCCGCTGCTGACAGGGGGAAAAGCCGCGGGCAGGCAGCAAGCAGGGTCTCTGCTGAGCCAGCCAGCACCAGAGCTCCCAGAGCTGCCAGTGCTGGGACAGCTGCTCCTCCAACACTGGGCTGGCCACTGGGTTTGCCAACATTGCACAACCTTGGAGAAGGGAAACCATTGCAGTGGACACCTGAACACAGCTGAGCCTTTCAGCAGCAGAAATGGCTCTTGTCCTGCGCCTGACTCAGCCTCCCAGTGTTGCAAAACCCCTGCTCATACCGTGTGCAGGTGGAAGGTTTCTAATTTAGAAGCTGTGTTGGAACAAGAACAGAGGAGGCATTCAAGGGTGATGGCTTAACCTGGCACAAGTCTGCCTTCAGCAGAGCGAGATTGCCACCATCAGAAACTCCCATCAGAGGCGCTGAGCACCACTGTCCCTGTTCTCCCCAGGGAAAAGTCAGGTTGGGATACAGCTTATATCTCTGGGCACACAGACAGAGTTAGTAACCACAAAGAGCAATTCAAGAAGCAATCTTGAAGCCTGCCCCCAGCCTGAATGCAGCAACGCTGATGCTCTTTCCAGAGAGCACAGCCACAAATACTGCTCTTGGGGGACTGCAAGGGAACAGCTGCCCCAGGGAAGCACCATACAGAATCCCAGACTGGTCTGGGTTGGAAGGGACCCCAAGGATCATCGAGTTCCAAGCCCCCTGCCACAGGCAGGGCCACTGACCCCCAGGCCTGGAGCTAGACCAGATTGCCCAGGGCCCCATACAACCTGGCCTTGAACATCTCCAGGGTTGAGGCATTCCCCACCTCTCTGGGCAGCCCATTCCAGCCCCTCACCACTCTTTCCAGGAAGAACTTCCCACTTGATATCTAACCTAAACCTTCCCCCTCTAGTTTAAATCCACACCTAACCCAGGAGAGTGCCCTGCAAGGCTGGGGATGGGCTGCAGGAGTTGTAGTAGGAATTCATCTCCTGTTGGGAAAAAAAATGGTCAGATTCTGAACCAGAACCTGTCTGAGAGTGAAAGCAGGGTGAGCAGCAGACCAGTGCAGGTACTTGGAGGACAGTGAACCTGGGATGGTGCTGGTAAGTGGAGATGCTGGGAGAACATGGGAGCTAAATATTAGGAAACAAATTTCCATGAACTCCATGTCTTCACCTCTAAACATATAAAAATCAGACATCGGTCAGTGTGTGAGCCACTCACCTGTAGCTGTCAGTAGTCAACAAGACACATCCAGAAGGAGCCATTTACCTAAGCCACCAGCCCCAGGAGATGCATGCATGCAACTGAGCTGGGGGGAAGAAGGATCATTCCTACAGGCTGAAGGGACCCATGGCACATGGGTGTCATTTAGCAATGACAGCATTCACACCCAGGAAGAGAAATAAGCCAAAAAAACCCCAAAGTTACATAAAGACCAGTATCAGCAGTGATGCTCAGAGGAAGGAGAGCATTTTCTAGTCAGGGTCCTGGCTACCCAAGAGGGGCTGGGGACTGTGAGCATTTCAAGCATGATGAGCTCAGCTCCCCAGGAAAGGGACTTTTCCCCTGTCTTGGGAAAGAGGGTAACCTCTCAGAAATACCCACTGCCTCCACTGACAGCAGCTCTCAGGAGCTAATTCCACCTGCAAGCAGGGATGGGGTAAGTGATCTGAAGGTTGTTTTCAGGTGAGAGGCCTTCAAATTAAACAGCAAATCTAGGCAGCTGCCTGCTCTGCTAAATGAACTTTATTCCATTTGCAAAACACATGAGCTCCACACGCTGCCTCTCAGCTGGCTGCATCGGTTGGGCCAAACTGTGTCGGAGGGATCTGACTCACTTCTTGCATCAGACCTGCAAGAAAATGAGTCAGGGTTAATCTTAAATATCCCAATCAGCCCCCTCAGTCTCCACAGATCTCCTGCCTAAATTCACCTCTCTGGCAATCTCTTTGGAAACCAAATGTGAGGCTTATTCAGTGCAAGCATGGGGTGGGAAATGACAATAGCTGCCACTCAAGGAGGTTGGCAAAAGAAAACGCACTTAAGGGGTACGTACTGAGGAAGCACGGAGGAGTTTGCACTGGAGATTGCTGTCCTTGCTGCTCCTAGTCCACTGGAAGCCTGGGTGTGCTGCTTTTAGATGGAAGCACTTGTGCTCTGGAAAGCATCACAGGAGAAACCTCAGCAAGGACTGCCAGACGTGTGATGGACTCGGTGAGCCCACCAAGGAAACAGGATCTGGCCCTGACATGGAGGGAGGAAACTGAGGGTGCAGAAATGAAGGAACTAACGGGAGCCTGAGGGTGATATGTGAGCAGAGGCAGGAAAGAAACAGGGCTTGTAACTGTGCCAAGGGAGCCTCTTGCCCATGGCAGAGGCTGGAGCAGGAGGGGCAGGAACAGTGGAAGAGCCTCATTTCTCAAATGATGCCTTTGCCTCATCTCCTGGGAAGAATCAGAGACTAGAATGAGACCGAGGAACTGCCAATCTGGAACAGACCAGTGGTGCCTGCAGGCAAGTACCCGGCTTCCAGCAGAGGCCAAATTTGGATGCTCTAGAGGAAAATCTTCGATAGCGTCCCGGCTCCAGGAACAGCGCAGTACGTCAAGTGTTTGCTCATGTTGGGAGAGCTACAGAACTGTAACAGGGCAGACAGGCTATTTATAAGCGTATCAGATGTCTGCTGAGTTCTTTGCACTTTCTATAGATCGTACATCAAGTCTAATGAGAAGGAAGACAGGTTGAGGGGAACAAATGAGCACAGGTTAAAGAAGAGGTGTCCTCTTATTGCAGTGCGTACGGGGAAGAGCAGCAGCTGGCCCTGTGCCCAGCATGACTTACAAGGCCTCTGAAAGCTGAGTAAGATCACTTTACTGACAACACCATAAGAAGAAAGGGTTCAGAATGCTGGTTGTGATGGTTCTACATTACTAGACAGAGAATTGTTTGATCCTGAAAAAATAAGGATCCAACCCTATTCATAGGGTTCATTATACTCTCTTCTAAGAACATTCCATGCCTAATAAAATAATAAGCCAGCTAAAGGGTTAACTCTCCCAACCTACTACATGAGAGCTACAATACAGATTTAAGCATAGGCAAAAGCTGATAGTTGTTCCAATTAATGTTCCAGCTAGCATCTGCTCCTTTTAATTAGTTGAAGTCTGGCTTTGTCTGGAGGCAGAACTGCTGAGCAGAAGTGTGCTGGCTTCTTTTCTGCTTAGCCGGCTATTTTGAACTCTCTTGGTCTTTGGAAACTACTTCTCTGTTTCACCAAGGCCAGAGCTTATTGTGCACAGGTACTTGGTACGTGCCTACAGGCTGTATATACGTTTCACTGCAACAAGCTTCAAATCTGTGTTTCCCAACAGAGGGAAAAGTGACGAAGGAAGATATTTTACAGATGTCCTCTCCCCTCTACAGACATGTATCTGTTCATTGTTCCACTTAGCAGCGACTCAATTGTCTTCTGCAAACAGGCATTCCTGTAGAGCAGGTGCAGGTGGATGGAGAGTTCCCCAGGACCTGCTAACCTTCCTGTTTGTCTCGAAGCTCGATGATCCTTCACCTCACCCTTTGTAACAAGACCTGTGAGGATCCGTGTGTTTCAATTACACACAGATGAATAATTTACAAGCCACGGCTGTTGCAATAAGCACGTCCGTCTGGTCTGTCCCAACGCTTGACAGCTTGTCTTAAATTTCCCCCTTTTTACTAAAACCTCCTGAAGGTTCAGCAGTCAAAAACCTTGAAAGGAGAAGCTGATGAGGGAAGAGCAGGGTGGCATACTACAGCAGCAAACAGCACTCACAGCAAGTATTCCTCTTATCTCTGAGCAGGGCATTGACCTGCTGTACAAACTCCAGGTAAGAAAGCCACTGGCAAAGCAACCCCAGATGTAATATTTACCTAAGGGGAGACATTTCAGTGGAAAACAAGCTACAGAACCTGCTGACATCCTGGTGGGGAGAAGAGCGGGCATTCACACAGGTGCAGGCAAAGGAATAGGAACAGGATGGGGAAACTTTCTAGCATTTCCAAGTAATAAAGCTGTCCTTGCATGGGGAGCATGTTTGTGCTGTCTGTGATTTCAGCTAAACAGCTACAAGATGTGGATTTGGGGCTTGCCCCACCACAGACCCACTGCAAAGCATTGGCAGTCATTTTGCTTCTTGGCATCCCAGTACTCTGTACTTAAACAGAGATACAAATAGGAGGATCCTTCAAGAAAACAGCCAGGCTGGCACCAAATCTCCTGAACCTTTGTGACTGGTACCCAGCATTACCTCGTCCTCTGGCAAAGGGAAGGGGATCCCACGAGTTACCCTGGGGATATGAGCCACACATTTGGATCACAGATAATAGTTCCTTTACAAGCTCTCCTGGAGAAGAAGACAGACAGGACCGAAACAGCTCAGGAGCAAAGTGAATAACAGGGTTGTTTTTTATCTCTAATCCATTCCACATGAGCAGAAAGAATTTGTGCTCCCTTTTGCAGCTCTTAGAAATCAGCATGACCCATAACTTAAATTCATGGATCCTTTTTGGTCTGCTCCACACACCCCTGCTGAAGGAACTTTGTGTGCAAGTCTTGTAGGATCAACCCCGTTTACTCCAACAAAGCTGCAGTTTCATTATCTCCCTGAGACACCAAAGCACAGGCTGTCATGGAAAGTGATTCCACCTTCCCCCAGCCCTCCTGTGCCTCTTCCTCAAGCTGTCACAGTGGCCACAATATAAAGCATCTTCTCCTCAGGCAGGGCACTTTTCAGCTGGATCAGTTCCCGTGCAGTCACAGCCGCTGTAGCTTTGCCACAAGGCAAGGGCCAGGAAAAAGAGCTGGAGCTGTGCCTTAAGGGCTTAATGCAAAATCATGAAGTTGCAACCTCAGGTTCCTGGGTCATTTGTCCCTGCAAATAGCCTGGATTTATAGCCCTGGTTAGGAAAGTCTCCTTGGCTGCAGCTTTGTGGCTCTCTTTACAGTAGGCCAAATGCAAACTCCTAGGTCCCAGAAGTACTGAGCTCTGAGGGAAGACTGGAACTGGTTACAGTCTCCAGTTTGGGATCCAAACTAAATGGTTATTCAGAACTGGCCTTGAAATTGCAACAGTATAATTTATTTATATCCTTTCCAGAGCAAGTCAGTGGGGCCACCCCACCAAGCCCAAGCTCGGACTCCCAGATCTCCCCCCTTCATTGTCTAGAGTTTGTGATATCTCCGTCCTTAGAGGTCTTCAAAACAACCAGGCTTTGAGCAGCCAGATATGCCTTTGAAGTTAGCCCTTCTTTAAGCAGGAGGTTGGACTACAGACCTCCAGAGGTCCCTCCCAAACAGTATGATCCTATGACTCTGACACCTTCTGCTGAATTTGCATCAGGCTCTGCTACACCACCATCACTCACGCTCAGTGAGCAGCCCTCACATTGACTGATCCAGAAGTCAGGGAGCTTGAGTCAACTGAGTCTTCATGGTGTTGGCCACCTCAGAGCCTAAGCAAAGCACAGAGCTGATCTCCATGTGCTTGGCTGAGGACAGCGCTGCTGACAGTCACTACAATAAATACTCAACATCACAGCATGCACTAGAATAAGCTTTGCATTGCAAAAGAAATCTGTCCCAGATCTGGCAAGGGTCCCAAGATGAAGATTTCAGAATATTTTTTCTTCTTCTCAGCAGGAAAGACTCTTCATTCTCAGCAAGGACAAGTGTGAAGTACAAATCACTGAGCATTTGCTGCTTTTTGTCCAAGTCATTACCAGGCACCCATGTACACCCACAGTGATGGGACAGGTGACAGGGCTGTCCTGCCATTTCCAACTAGTCATTCAGAGATTTTAGTGGCTTTCATACACTAGATTGAAATCAGACCACTTGAAAGAATACTACAAATCTGTTTTGAATGAGCCAGTCTAGGAACACTCCAGGGAATGGAGATCTCTGGTAGGACATAAAGACCTGAGCAAGTCCTGCTCCATCAGCCTGTTTGCAAAGATGAGAGTTGAGTCTTTCTTGCAGAGATCCTCTCTGGGGACACTTCTTCAACCCGAAGGATGGGTCAGGGTTTCTTGGGGCTCATCAAGCCCGGAGACCTCATCTATGAGGTAAAAGGGGCAAGGAGAAGCAAGGGTGGGAAATATGGGTCACTGAGCCAAATCCCGGCTCCTGGCTATACAAGGTTGCTGCCATCTTGTGGTTGGCTCTGGCTGTGCAAACGTTATGGGACATGTTTCCACGGAAAAAGTGTTTCATTGAAGTAAAAATCTTTCCTGGAAGTAAGCTTCAGCGGGAGGGAGTAGGGGGTAAACAGCAATGCTGGTGGTCAGGCACCGTGAGGCCATGGCAGATGGGCATCACAGCTTTGCTGTTGATGGGACATCTCCTGCTTTACCTTCTGTGCTAGCTGCTCACCCCTGGTTGAGATGGCTCCACACCAAACCACAGTAACAATTTTTTTGTCAGGCCATCACTTCCTTGTGCTCTGTAACCTAGGGAGAAAGGAGACATCATCCCTGCTGCTGTCGAGAGGCCCAGGATTTGCTGAGCACATGCTGCAGTCAACATGCCTGGCCATCACGATGGCATGGTGCTGGGAAGGGAGAAGGTCTGCAGGGAAACAGACATGCTGGCATCAGATGGGATGGATATGGTCCTCAGTGCTGTTTCTTTTGGCATCTTTCATGGAGATGTGGTGCTGATGCAGGGATTTGTACTGTGAATGCAGAACAAAGGAGGCAAAATGATATAGTCCCTTTCTCTCCCCCTTTCAGCCTCTCTACAGAGCTCAGTAGCGTGCACAGACCTTGCAAGATGTCAGTGGCCGTATGTTCCCCATGGGATCTCCATAACCATCTTGAAGCTGCTCCCTCACAGGCAGGAGAAAGGCAGGAGAACAGTGGGTCACAAAGAAACCCATCCAAACTCCTGCCAGCTCACCATGCTGAAGCAGGGAGCTGGCTGCACTGACTGCAGCAGAACTCTTGGAGCTGGATCTTGCAGACACTCACTTGAGGATCCATCCTCCTTCCTCATGTCCAACCCTGGAAACAGGCTCCCCTTCTCCCTCCTGGAGTTCTGCAGCTGCACAATTCACTAAGAAACACAGGAATGAGAGTTTCAAAGAAAGAAAAACCTGCCAATCTGCTTGGTTTGATGGTTACTGCCAGGCTTTGCTCTTTGTGTGGTACATAGTGTTGCTTGTGTTGCAGAAACTAAAGCAAAATGCTCAGATAAATGAGTCCCCTTGAGAAGAGTCCAGGCAGTGGGGAGATGACTGCTCCATGACCTGTGCAGCATCCTGGGTACACAGGGAGTTTCCCGTAATGATAAAACTACAAAGGGATATTTGTCTATCTAGATACTTATTCAGCTTTCATCTCTGGCAGCATTTCTCAATCAGCCATTTCAAAATGTTTTACCAACACCTATTAACCCTTGCAGCACCTCTGCAGTAGGGATCGGCATCCCCACATCACAGACAGGGTGACTGGATGGAGAAGACAAGTGACCCCTTAACATCACATACTGGGTGATGAAGGAACAGAGAAGACAAGTAACTCCTTCAAGAAAAAACAACAAAGGGCACAAAGAAATATCAATGACCTGCAAACCCAATCCCATGTCCTAACAAAACCACCCTCTACAAGCCACTGGATCTGCAGACACCTGTTGGAAACACAAGCAGCAGCCTGCCATTGTTACCCTGCAAACTGCCTTTCTCAGCTGCACACTGAGGAGACACCAACCAGACATTTAATAAGCCCCAAGAATATGATGCCCTGAAGTGACTTTACACAGCCCAGGAATCCCCAACAACCTGCAGCACTGATCAGCTGCACAACTGACACCACCAGGTAGATTTTCCCATTGTATCACATGTGCTATTTATTCCATCCATTAACTGAGTTAAAGGTGGCTAAGATAGACCCCAGATATCCTTCTGGCCTTAAAAACATCTTTGTCCCCATAAAATGGTCTGGGTTGGAAGGGACCCCAAGGATCATTGAGTTCCAAGCCCTCTGCCACAGGCAGGGCAACCAACCTCTAGGCCTCAATCTAGACACGGTTGCCCATGGTCCCATCCAACCTGGCCTTGAACACCTCCAGGGTTGGGGCATCCACCACATCTCTGGGCAACCCCTTCCAGCACCTCACCACTCTCTCCATGAAGAACTTCTCCCTGATATCCAACCTAAATCTTCTCTCCTCCAGCTTCAACCCATTCCACTTTGTCCTGCTACTATCTACCCTTGTAGAAATCCAATTCCCCTCCTGTCCACACGCTCCCTTTAAGTACTGGAAGGCTGCAGTGAGGTCACCCCCCAGCCTTCTCTTCACCAGGCTAAGCAAGCCCAGCTCCCTCAGCCTGTCCTCACAGGGAAAGTGCTCCAGCCCCTTGATCATCTCTGTGGCCTCCTCTTTGCCCTCAAGGAAACGCAGAGCATAAGCGGCTTATGGCACAAGTGTGACACAAACAACGAATCAAAGCTATGAAGAACCTTCACATTTCCAAGAATTCACATGATACATCTCTGCCTTGAAACAATCTGTTCTGGATTGGGGAGAGAAGTGTTGAAGTGAAAGAAGCACAGAGCAACAGATATACAAATGTATCATTCCTGGGCATAGAGATTACACCACACAGAGGCATAGCTGTCCAGATGTCTTAGTTCTCTATGGTTATCTATTTCTGTGATGGTACCACTGCCACAAATTTGCAATTCTGTAATGAACTGGTATTTCTGAACAAAGACCATTTTATACTATGGCTTCAGGAAAAAAAATGCATCTTAAGTTCAATTTATATCTGAATTATCTTATTTGGTAATGGGCATTATTCTATAGTTTCATTTTTTATACATACACCCCGATACATTTGGGAAATTTCCCAAAACATACTAAAGATAGCACTATGGTTTTCTGCATCACTGCTAAAAATCAAAGCATTCATGTGCAGAATAAAGAGAAATTTCTTTCCATATAAGCATTTTCCTTCTGTTGCCTGAATCCAGACTCTTGATAATCAGCAATTACAGAAAAGAACTATAACAATCAAATGGGAGTTTGCACTTAAAGAAAATCATTCTATTTATTGCATGAATTGTTCAGCTGGAGAAAGCTGTTTGGAAACCTATCAGTAAATGAAAGAAACTGCTATTTCAGAAAGCTGAAATGGTATTAATAGAGAGTCTAAAGAATCTACAGAAGAACACAATCCTTTTGGAACTGGATTGGTCTTCTCAGAAACAGGAACAAGAAAATATAACGATTTAAGGATATTTTCCACCATTAAAAACATTTATTATTTTTTTCAAATCATCTTTCTAATTATATGATATTTTGGAAGGTGATTTTGGGGGTTCTATAGCACTAATGACTTGGGGAACCTCCACTAAGTGACAGTTCATGTGCCTGTAGCAGAGTCTCTGAAGTGTGGCTGGTCAGATTTTACAAACAGAAAGACCAAGGCAGAGGCCATGAAATTATAAATTACTGTTATTTCCATCACCAGGGGCTCCAGGTCCCACTTCCCCAGCCCACTGCTTTGCTCAGAGAGATGGGTTTAAACACCCTATTTCTAGACTATGTGGACTGAAATAATTTAAAAAGACCCAGAGAGGCAGGGTTCTTGCTTGTATGTACATCATACAAGTTTTCTCCCTTTTCCATCCCGATGTCTGGGTCCAGCCCCAGCAAGCTGCCCACCCAGGACACCCACGGACGTGCCTGCACTGCAGCCAGGCAGGTGCTTTTGGGGAGCCTCCCCCAGTGGCTGGGCTCCGGGAGGACCCACCCGGCTCAGCCCCACTCTGTCAGGGTAGGGGCACTTCTCTGGGCGGCGGGGCCCCGACGTCCCTCCCGTGCCCAGGGGCCACAGAGCCTCCCAGCAACGGGAGCGCACGTTTCCATGGCAGCGTAAACAAAAGACGGACAAAAGCTCAGAGCTGAGCCAAGCTGCAGCTCAGCCGTGTCCACACCCACGTCCCTCTCTGACCATGGAGCCCCCACGGAGAGGAGACTGGAAGAGCTTCTTGCCTTTGGGCAAGAAACCCGAACACGGAGCAGGTAAGGGCGATGGCGGCGATTTCCTTTGTTTTCAGCATCAGTTCCAGCGACTCGCTCAGACAAGCGGAGGTGCTGGCGTGTCACCGGGAAGTCACAGGCACACAACCATCTCGGGACACACTTGTCCCCGGAAAACTGGTTCTCCACCTCAAAGCTCAGAGTGGTGGTTTCCCAGTGAGCATGACTAGATCGCTCTGCAAGCGACCGCATCGTTTAAATCATTTGAGTGTGCAAAAACGTGTGTTCAGCCCGTGTGTTCAGCCCGTGTGCTCTGGGAACACAGCAGACAGGTCTGATTACACTGGTTTTTAGAACTGTTTGGATGTTTACTTTGGCATATTTTTTTCTGTGCAGCAGCTTGATGCTCAGGAAAAGCACTGAATAAATGTTTAGTTAAATTAAAACCCTGAATGCCTTATCTGTTGGTTCTGATGCTACTGGCCACTTAGTATGTAGCTAGTGAAACAGTCAAATGTCAGAGGCACTGAAATATCTGCCAAATGATTCCAGCAACAAAGCAAAATTTTATTTGCATTATTAAGCTTAATAATTATAATTAGTGCAATTAACGCTTCTTTAGCTGCTGGCATTATTTCCAAAGCAGCATGCAAACAATCTGTTAAAAAAATCCCAGACAACTGCGAACCAAGAGTACCTTGATAAAATGCATATTTATAAATTAAACTTAGAAAAAAAAATCCTATACTTTACTAAAAATTATAAAGCACCTTTTATCTCTCAGAGTTTCACTGACAATTATTTTCCTTATGCCAGGATCCTCTGTCTGGTCCTGGTTTTCAGTCCCACTCCCTGCAGCAGGAATCTGAATCATCCACATAAAGACTAGTTTTATGAGAAGGGGTTCAGATTGCAAACAGCAGGGTGCCCACCAAGAGGGACAAATATCCAGGTGATTGCTGTAACTGCTCTGTACATTCACAAAATGTATTCAGTGGGATGCTGAAGGTATCTGACTGGCTTCCTAGCCCTGCCCTGATGGGGCTTTCTCCAAAACTCACATCATCATCAGGGGTTCAGTTGTTTGAGGGCGTAGATGAAGGACCCTTAGAGAAAAACATCCCATCAAGTTAATGCAAAGTTCAGAGAGATGTGAAATCTGAGCAACTAGTCAAGGGGGCTTTTGGAAAATGTACTTCAAGAAGTAAAAGGGAGAGAGAAAACATTTGGGATGTATTTAAACAGCCTAAATTCTACCTCAGCCTCTGGGTCTCACCAACAGTGAAGTCTGACACCTCCAAATAATAAGACACTAATTGGGCAGCTGCAGAAACACAGCCAGTAGGAAACACAAAGCACCAAGGACGTACATGGAAATTAGGCCAGATGAGTTTAGCTCAAAATACACAAAAACTGGAGGCTGTTCAGAGCAAAAAATTATGCTCTAAAATAGCCTTAAAACTAGTGCAAGCGGAAGAGGATGATTTCTGCTGTGTCTTATCCCAGTGTGGATTGGGAATGGTCCCCAGCAGCAGAATTGCATCAATTGAACCAGTACCTCACTGGACCCGGCTTGCTGCCTTCATTGATTAACGGGTAACTCTAACAATGGTTTATCTGTTCCTTGTAAGTGAGATCATTACAATTACACCTTTTCCCCTGGGACCTGCAGCAGAGACTGCAAAAGGAGACTGGATTGACAGAAACAAAACCCTAACCTGTAACAGTTTGCCAGCCTAAAATTAAATAGGACAGGGCTCCCTGCAGCATGCCTCTGCTGTCCAACAATCATTCAGCCTTATGGCAAGAAACTCACAGTGCTGAAGCAATTACTGGGAAGAGCTTTAGGGAGTAAAAATGTTGCTTGTGAACCAGTGATAGGAGGATGGAAAAGTGTGGGTATGGATCAGGATGGGAGATGTGGGTGGAACAAGAGGCAAGGGACTCAGGTTGCTGGTAACCTCCAGATTGCTGTTTCTTCGCTTTCCCATCAGTGCCTGCCCAAGGAGAACTGTGTTTTACACAGCTTTCCTGTAAGCCAGGAATGAACATCTCCTTTTTGGGGTCAGAACACAAATATTTTCCAGTTTATCGAAGCTTTTTGTTAATTCCTTCAAATTAGAAAAGGCTCAGTGTTTAAGATCCAGAAAGCCCCTCAGCCCATCACTGCTGGGAAACCGACTACATCAGTTACTGGCAGGTCACAACTGACCGCTTTGTTTATGGTTTTCCTTGGAACAGGGTTAAAGATGTCATCTCCACATACAGAATCACTACCTAGAAGTCTTTCTTCCAAACCCAGAATGGAAACCCAGCTTGTGCTGTCAGGTAAGGTCATGACACTCTGCCAGCTATTTGTTACTCAGTCAAAGGAGAGGTCTGTATTCAAACTCTTCTGCCCACAATCAGATAGGTAAAATAGCTGCAGACTTACAAAAAAGCCCCATCTGAAATCCTGAGTTGATCAGGTATGGGCAATGACATAAACAATACAGAGGTCTCAGTTATATCACTGGCTTCTTACAAGCTCTATCCAGCTCTCTGTTCATGATTCAGCAGTGTCAGACATCAGCAGCTGTGAGCACAGATTCCCACCTTTCAGGCGTGATGCAGCAGATCAGCATCCCTTTGCACTAGGTTCTGATAGCCTGACTCGCATCTTCTACATTTTCCTCTATTTTTTGCAGAAAGCCTGGAAGAGGATGAAGAAAATCCAATGAAAAACCCATTTACTGTTCCTTCAGATATCGATATTTTCTCAGTGAAGGAGAAGGAAAGAAAAAAGGCGAAGGCGGTATGTATAGATGCTTCAGGCCAGTGCATATAGAAGCAGTTTCACTGGGGCAGGCCCCCGACAAGTTTATCGTGTGAGACACAACAGTTGCCAAATTCAGCTGAGATTCCCCCAGATCAGCTTCAAGTCCACAGTGGGAGATTAGTTTTACCATGAGCAGATATAAGCACAGGGTTGCTAAGGCAAAATCTGGATATTGTCACTTTGATTACTTACTTCAAGGTAGATTCACTACTCATCTCTGCTCCTGGAAAAGATACTTGCCAGTGCTGTTACATTGCTGATTTCTACATAAGGCTTTGGTGTGAGATCTCTTGCTTTCCACATCAAAGGCTTGGCTTTCTGCTTGGGAAGCTGTGCTCCAATGTTCAATGTGACCTTCTTCTGAACTGCCAGTGAAATGAAAGCCTAGGAAGGACAGGGTGAGTTCCATGCCTTGGGTTTCTCTCCATAAGATAAGGAATTGCAACCCACCAGATCACAGAGCTGGGTCTCAGGAATGTCTCTTTCTTTCCTTTTTCTGCAGTGTACTTTCCTTAGATCTTTGTTTCTAAATCACAAGGGGGCTCCAAACAAGCCTCCTCACCTCATACTGATGACTGTCAGTCTGGTTTTCACTTACATTGAAGGTCACTACATAAGGATAGGGAAGCACACAGAGGATGTCTGCTGAGCGATGTCCTCAGCCTAAACCATGCCTAGACTGTGCAGAGAGCAATGAATTACACTGCAGCCCATGTGAAATCACTGAGCGTGAACAACCCGTTACACTCCAGAAAGCTCTGGCATAGGTTTAAATAGATCCTCTCAACCTGAACTTGAAGGTTTACATGCCTTTGTGAAAGCTGGACTGAGTTGGTATGGAGCATGGGCTGTCCTGGTGTTCCCTCTGACTAGAGGACTTGAAGGATGAATCTCTGGAAATTTCCATTCTCTCCCAGGAATAATCCAGGAAGGAAAAATGAGGACAGTGAATAGGTACAAACTGGCACAGCTGGTGGCTGGATGCAGAATACCAATCAGCATACTAATCAGAACAAATGCTATGAAGTGTTTCAGTTGCCTTGAGAGACAAAATCATAGGGATTAGTCAGATAAACCAGGTGAACGTGCATCAGCAGGGTGTCAATAGCCTGCACATCTCCAGACTGCAAATAACTACTCATGTCTTAAAAAGCAAAGCACGTAACCAACTGTCCACATAACTGCCTTCTCCTCACAGGAACATGAAAGGATGAAGACCATGAAAATCCATGAGAGAATTACTTACTCCAGTAAAATAAAAGCAAAGCAAAAAGAGGTCAGGGAAGCTTTGCAAAAGGTGGAAGAGGAGGACAGAATGAAGCCAGAGGAGCCAAAAAATGAAGAGACACTGAAGAGCTTTCAGGAGAGTCTTTCATGGAGGAGAGGTATTAAAAAAGGTAGGAAACAGTTACTATCTTTGTAGTGGTTCTATTCAGCTGGGGAACAGTCTAGAGCAAACCAGAAGAGGAGATAGGAGTAGCAGTCAGCTCTGTCTGACTTTGGTGAGCTCTTGCAGACCCAACAGTTGCATGCTGCCTCTTGCCAACTTCTGTGTGGCTGGGCCATCTCCATCTCGTGTCTCAATCTCCAGTTCCATAAGGAACCTATGTCACCCCTGCTGCAGCAGCCTGGGTTTCACCATCCCCTGGGGCCTTCACAGCAGCTTTGAGCTCTCACAGTCAGCTGGGAATCAGCTGGGAGTTTGAAGGACCTTGTGTCATGGAGACATTTCTACCAAGGTGGCCTGGAGCTGGATTTGGCCTAAATTTTCTGCCACTGACATGAAGAGTAACTTTGCCATTAATGTTTGGAAGACATTGACTTTTGTAGGACCAGATTGTCTACTCCATTTTACCTGTTTTACTAACACAAAAGCTCATATGAAACTGATCCCAAACAAGGTCAAAACTATCATAAAATAATTGCCATTGCTGGATCCAGTGCCAACCTCATCCATGCACCCTATATATTCACTATGTTGTGCCTTGTCCATATTTCTTCCTTTAGTCTAACCAACTTGATATCTTCTTGTCAGATTACCCATTAAAAAAGGAGATCTTCCGTGACTACATTAATGACAGAAGAGAGATACTTTTACTTGAGGTACTTGCCTTCAAGAATGTTATTTTCTGTTCTTTAATTCTTCCCTGTGCTGCTCTGATTCTTTCTTTATTCCCCGAGATCCATTGCCCAGGGATCACAAGAGGGAGGCATACATCAGACCCCGTGGACTGATAATGACATGAACAGCCCAGCAATCCCCAACCAAGAAATGAACACGTGTCATTTCATGTGTGAGACGTGCAGATTCACTGACCTTTTGGCTCTTCCTGTCCCATACATAAATTATAGCTGGGAGCCGTTCTGAACTCAAGGGAGCCTTGCTGCAACATCCCCATCACTCACCTCTGTTGTTGTGCAGCAACACCACTGAAGTGTGGTGAACAACACTTCACCAGCCAGGAGTTAACACAGTGCTGGGACTTCTGGGTTCTGTCTTTAGTTTTGCTGCATTACCTTTGAAACACCTCCAGGACTCCATGTACCTAGTTTTCCCTAAGACACACACTTTGCTTTGAAATCCTTACCCTCTGTGCCCACAACTATAATGTGATAAGGTGACCTAGAACAAAGCTAAACTGATAAGCCTTTAAAACGGTTCAACAAATCGATGTGACTGCGTTGCCTTTTGGTTTCTCTTCAGTATGCCATGGTATTAAAGCAAGATGAAATTCAAAGGATGAAGAGCACAGCAGAGAAGGAGGAAAAAAATCTGGAAAAGGATGAATACTGCTTGAAGAAGAAGATTGCCATGTTTGATGAGTCCCTGAAGAAGAACCAGAAAACCTCTCTTCAAGCTGGCAAAATGTAATGGAAGTTGAGGGAACCACCTGCGTGCTCTTTTGTGCTGGACACAGGAGGTCTTTTGCTTGACCTCTCTGCAGGGTTTTGGCTAGCATCCATCCATGAATGCTCTAGGTCTGAGTTCTCCTAGTTACAGTCCTGGTGGCACTTTCTCCCCACACATTCAATGAAGGAGACCAACAGTTGGGAAATACCCCCACTGCAAAAGCCCTTGGTTTGGCTGCTGCAAGGAACCTGCTGTTGACTCCAGGACTTCTGTTCTCACAACCCTGTTACAAAAGGGAGATGCTTCAGCCCAACCCCTCAAAGATGGAACTTCACTTAAGTGAAGCAAGTTGAGCACTTTGGATGGTTACAGGTATCACAAGGGCAGAGAAGCAATTGATGCTCAGCAGCAGCCTAATTAAGGCCCAAGACAAGCAGGGACTTCAGGCAGGAGCCAAGCATCACCAGGGTACATCTATAAAAAGGCACTTCTAGCCTTCCCCCCACATTTTTTTCTCCATTTTACATGCACCTCAGTTCACCCCCACTTACTGCTGAATTGTTTTATGACTCTGGTTTATCCCTCCTTCCCCAGGGCCGCAAAAGAAACTGCAGCAGAGAAAAAAAACGAGATCCAGGCAATCGCTTCCCAAATAGAGAAGGTCCAAAGGTAATGGCTGCACCTTATCCCTGCCCAGCCTCTAACAGCCCCCCCAGCACCACACCCTCACAGCTCTTGGGGAAAGCAGGAATTTGGGGAAAGAGGTTTCTAAACACGCTCTATTTCAAGAGTTAAAATGTTTCAGCTTTCATTTTCCAGGTGCTGGCCATGTTGCAAAACCATCTCAACTCGATTTCAATTATAGTTTTTAAAAGTATAAATATTCCAAAACTGAAATGAAATGCCTAATTTCAGATTAAAGAAAAAAAAAAACCAAACCCCAAATAATGCATTTTAATGATGACTTGGGGAAAAAAAAGAAGAAAAGAAAAAAATCCTACTTCCTATTATGAGTTGAGCTGGAAAGATTTCTTGTGCCTTTTCAAGTAAAAAGGTTCCAAATCAGCAAGCCCAGCGCCATAGCAAGGGTCTGGCTGTAAAGGTGTGACCATGCAGCTTCCACATGAGGAAGCGCAGAGACCATAGAGCAGGTTCCAATTTGTCTTTGCATGTCTATGAAATCATGTGCCCTCTTGTCCCCTTCTCTGGGTGAAGGTGGGTATCAAGAGGTGCTTTTCTCTCTGCTAACAAACTCTGTCCACATCTCTCAACCCAGTGATATATACAGATTCAAGAGTACTTTGCAGGAGTACAAGATGTACAGCGACTTCCTCTACCAGATGTCTCCAAAAGAGTGGCAGGTGGAACAAAGGAAAAAGCACGTGAAGGAAAAGGATTTGAGGAGACCATCCATGGTCAGTGAAGGAAGTGCCTCACCTCCCACCACCAAAGAGCAGGGTGAGTTCCAGCAAAGAGCTGCCCACTCCCCACGGGGACAGCCCCACATGCTCAGCATACATCTCCTCTTATCTCCAGGCCAGGGTCTGACAGCCAGTACCAGCTACGCAGATGTGCCACGTTCCCTGCCGTCTTCAAAAAGTTTGGAATCTAGTTCATTGCACGAGATGAGGACACAGCTCAAGAACTTCCTGAAGCCTCTATCACCCAGGAAACTGTAAGTACAAGAGAGTGTGAACAGCAGGTGTAAGTACTGTAGAGAGCACAGAACTGACTGGGAAGTGGTGTAGGGGACACCACCATCTCAGAATTACTGCAACTAATCTAGTAGGAAGCCACCAGGTGAGCAAGTCAGTACCCATGTGCTCCAGCAGAGCTCCATCCTCAAACCCTCTGCAGAGGGTTTTCCTCTGTCCTGCAGAGGAAAAAAAAGCAAAAAAAGCAAAAAAAGCAAAAAAAAATAAAAAAAAAGCAAGCCTTCCCTGTGCCCAAGTTACTGGTTCACTCAGTTGGTCACAGCTGCCATGCAAATCACTGCCTGGTGTTTCACCATCAGGGAGGGTCCAAGGTCATTGTAGGCCCAGAGAGGGGTGACAGAGCTGGGGAAGGGTCTGGAGCACAAGTCCTACAAGGAGCAGATGAGGGAGCTGTGGGGCTTTTGAGTCTGGAGAAAAGGAGGCTGAGGGGAGACCTTCTCACTCACTACAAGTACCTTCAAGAAGGATGCAGAGAGGCAGGGGCTGGTCTCTTTTCTCAGGTGGATAAGGACAAGAGGAAATGGTTTCAGACTTCTCCACGGGAGATTGAGGTTGGACTCAAAATTTCTTTACTAAGAGTTGTCAGGACGTGCAACAGGCTGCCCTGGGAAGTGGTGGAGTCATCATCCATGGGTGGAATTAGAAGGCGAGTAGATGATGTGCTGAAGGACATGAAAAACAGTATAATGTCCTTTATTCATTGACTTGAGATGGTTTAGAGCTTACAGTGGTGTAGCACTGATGGTTAGACTTGATGAAGGTCTTTTCCAACCGTGATGATTCTATGATTCTCTGACGTAAAGATGGACTAGGCAGGGTTAGGCTGTGGTTGGACTTGATGATCTTAAAGGTCTCTTCCAACCCAAGTGCTTCTATGATTCTAAAGCAGTGACTGCTTTTGGTACGAGCCTTCAGACAGGGCCTGCTGTGGTGCAGGCGGAGTAGCTGCTGTAGCACAGGCAGGGCAAGCCTGAGCAGGGGTGGGGCAGGTGGGAGTGAGAGATAAGGGTGGCCAGCTCCAGCTTCATGTGGCAAAGAAATTGCCTGGAGAAAGAAAAGCACGAGTAGCTGGTCAGTCTCCTACAGCCAAAACCAGGGCTCTCAATAGTCAGAATTAGGTCATTGGTTACAAGGCCATTCCTCTGCCTCCACTCCGAGCATTGCAGGCACCAGGCCCTCTGAAGCCAGGCCACCACCTGTCCTCACCTTGTGAAGCCACCACAAGTACTGGGCTGCTGCCACATGGCAGGACCAATGCAGGCAAAAGTGAGGCTGATGTTAAGATGATGCAAATGGAGGTTTCTCACCCCTCCATGGCACAGGGGTCAGGTGATGAGCAGGCTCCACTCCCAACATCATCCAGGCACCTCTTGCCTTGCTCTGACAATCCGTGTTCTGGCTTGTCCCCGGGGCTGAGCAGGGAAGAAAGAGGCCACACTTCTTGGAAGCCAGCTGTGCAGAGGACAAAGCACTTGGCAACCTTCTGCCAGGACAGGTACAAGCTGCAGATGCCATGGTGGCCACACCACGTTGTTCAGGAGCAGTCACACAATCCACACACAGCACAAGGCTTTCTCTGCACTCGCTGTGCTGCTGCCTGAGCCTTTCTGACAAGGATCCTGCCTCTGCCTCATCACCAAGAGCCTGGCCTCCCATCGGGTTTAAAAGGTGGTTTTGGATCAACACCCACAGCTCAGGCTCACAGCCAGTGTCCTGAGCCCACTGCCCAGCAGAGGCCAGGGAAGCTCAAAGGCACTGTTGCTTGTGGCAACGTGTAGCTCTTGTGCTGCGTGTTTGTGTGACCCCAGCTCTGACTG
This sequence comes from Heliornis fulica, assembly GCA_013399135.1. NCBI lineage: Eukaryota > Metazoa > Chordata > Aves > Gruiformes > Heliornithidae > Heliornis > Heliornis fulica. The sequence continues at coordinate 179,692 of VXBZ01000829.1, forward strand.
CCCCTCAAAAGTGGGGAACCCCCACACAGGTGTGCAATGGGTTGGGCAGGAGCAAACAGCCACAGCAAACAGCAGGGTTCAAACTCACTGACAAGCTCTCCTTGGAGCTACTGTTTCTCTAAGGGTCTGACACACCCCGTGTGTTTTTTCAGCAGTTCATCAGAAGACACAGAAAGTGAAACCTGCTCGGATGAAGATGAGGTCAGAAATCTCATGTTGAAATACTTACACTTTATGTTTGCCTGGTGACATTCATTGATGTTACTAATTTCTTGCACCTTCTAGCCACTCATTGTGGTATTGAGGAGTTGCTGTAGCCAGTAATGATAAATGTATGTTTATACATTCATAGATGTTCATGGTTTAGCCACATGTATTATAAATACCTGAGTTTTAACTTTCCTGCTCCACTTTCTGAAAACCTTCCATCACCTCAAAGCTCACCATCCCCAACAGCATATGACATCATATAATGGAAGACTTTGAAATTAGTGAAGTTACTGGTTTATGTCAGAAAATGAAATTTTCCCTCTCACAGACGTTTCACCCTCCAAAGGCAATTTTTTTCTGGGGGTGAGCTATTAAGGCAATGTCAAGCTATGCACATGGCAGAAAGGTGGGAGACATTTGCACATGAGCAGCCATGGACCTCCCTACATGGGAAAGCATTTGAACAACCAGGGCTGGTGCAGAACAACCTCTATGTAGGTGAATGGAAAAGAAAACAGAGGTGGACAAAAGCTCATCACATGTGTTTTCCACTCCAGGAGTCTGAGTTGTATTTTACTGATCCCCAACAACTGCTGTCGATTTCCAGAAAAATGGAGGAAGAGATCTTGTCCTTCATGCAGGATTCTCAGGAGACCAAGGAAAGTTTAAACAAGGTCCAGCACACTCTCATCACTATGCAGCAAAACATGTAAGTGTGATCCTGTGAGTGGTGGGAGGGGGTCCCTATGCCCCAGCTTTCAAACAGAAGCGATGATCTTTCCCCCGATAGCACCTCACCATCAGGCTGCCTGCTGTGGACAAGTAAGGCTGCTCATGCAGCACATTAATGAGTCCCTTTCCCATATCTGAGAGCCCATCCATCTCACCATCTTGTGATCTCCTAGGGAAGCGTCTCCTCTATGTAATTAGGAGAGAGGACTTGATATTGGGACTAGTTCCCCAGTCCTCAAGGCACAGCCCAGGGAACTGAAGCATTTAGAACCACAGAATCATTAAGGCTATAAAAGACCTCCAAGATCATCTAGTCACAACCACCCACAAACCCTCCCTCCCAATTCACTTACTAAACTGTTGCCCCAAGTACCTCATCCAACCTTTCCTTAAACAAACAGAGGAACAGCGATTCCACCACCGCCCTGGGCAACCTGTTTCAATGCCCAACCACTTTTTCCAAGAAGAAATTTCTCCTAATTTCTAACCTAAACCTCCCCTGGTGCAACTTGCAGCCATTCCCTCTTTCCCTTATAACTAGTTATCTGTGAGAAGAGATTGACACCCCCAACCTCCTCTCAGGTAGTTACAGAGAGTAGTAAGGTCTCTCCTGAGCCTCCTCTCTCCAGACTAAACACCCCCGGATCTCATAGACGCTCCTCCTAAGACTTGTGTTCCAGCTTCAACACCCTGGAGCAGACAAAAGCCAGAAGCATCCTGTAATTCTCATAACGAAAGATCAAACTCCAGACACCTCCCGGGTTCTCCCTGTTCACAGAGCGGTGGGCGCGAAGCCCCCGGAAACGGCGTGAGGCCTTGCCTCCATCTGCCGGCAGCGGGAGGGACGGCCCAGGCTGGGAGAGCCCACAGTGTCAGGGGTGCCCTTTTCAAAACAGCCTCCTTCTTCTTCTGGCTTAGGGAGAAGTTAGAACAGCAAAGAGTTGCTCTCCAATCCTCCATCGCTAAGGAAGAAGAAAGAATAGAAGACCTGAAGCTCAGAATTCACATTTTTAACTCTAGAGAGGGCAAAGCTCAGGTACATCCCGAGATCGAGGAAGAGGGGTTCACGCGTGCCAGACCGGTCATCTCCATGAGCCATGTCTGTCCTGGAAAGAAGCAGCAGATTGTGCTGGGGAGGGATCGGTGCTGTCTCACAGCAGTGGAGCTCTAGCAAGGGCAGGTTTTGCCACTGCTGAGGCAAACGTGTCTACTCAGCTGCTACAAGGTGGGAGTAGGGTTTGCAGAGGCAACTGGGCAGCTGCAACCTGCCCCAGGCCATGGCAAAGCTGGGAAGATGAGACCAACATAGAAACAGCTTGACACAGCCTTCTACTCCAGGCACTGGTGCCAAACAAACTGGAGAAACAAGCAATTAAGTCTTGTTGAGTGTGTACTAATTTCCCTTGCTTTCGAAGGGGTGATGCGGTTCTACTTGGCAGAACCCAGCCATGACCCTCAGTTTATCTCCTCTCTGCTCCAGGACAATATGCTCACAAGCCTCAACAAGAAGGTGATGGAAGTCTATTGCTCCTGCACTGGAGAAAGTGCGCCAAACCTGGGGACAGTGCAGATGCTAATGGTGATAGAAAACCGGCTCAATCATTTACTGGACAACCTGGAGAAAATTCCACCAGCAGAGATACAACAGGCTGTAAAAGCAAAAAAAAGGGAATGGTGGATAAGGTAAGAGACGACCCTCTTCTGGAAATGGGCCCTGGTTTTACACACTGACAGCCAAAAGCAAAGCCACTGTAAGAGCCACGTTTGTCAGATCAACCCAAGTCACAGCAACAGCAAACTGAAAGCCTGTGTGACCAATACATCCCACTTTATGTCTGTACTGGTTTCACACTCACAGTACTTGCATCTCCTGACCAGTGAAACACAGGCTGCAGCTACACTGGAAAAGACCTGGAGGCAACATTAGGAAAACACAAAACCTGGAACAATAAGAAGAAAAAACTTACTGAGCAGATTCAATTAAGAGAATCCTCACTTTATGAGGGCAGTTGGCAGCAGCAGTGTGTAAACTGATAAAACAGAAACTCCTCTGCAGTTAGTCAAAACACTCAAAATCTTACATGCCCTGTCCCCTCATCATACTTCAACAGGGACATTGAGGCTCTTGCCAGCATCTCCAGCTTTCAAATGTTTCTTTTACGAAGCTGTTAACTTTAACATGTTTAAAGTTAACACATTCCTTCTGGCTCAGTTACACACATGAATTTTCCCCTCAAACAGCAAAGGTGCAACTGGGCAGCTGATTGTATCCAGCAGAGACAAAAA
>VXBZ01000829.1:183011-196979 GCA_013399135.1 Heliornis fulica
CCCCCCACCGCTAAATACAAGCCAAACCCAACCGAACCAAACTTTGAAAGAGCCTTCACAACGTTAAGAATTGATTTCCTCTCCAGGAGCCTGAGCCCATTTCTATTCCAGTACTGCACTGCCGGGGGAAGCAGGGCCGGGTACGAGGAACAGCCTCCAGTACCTGTTCAGGCAAAGCGTGGCTCCATGGATCTAACCCCCCCCTCCCCCATTCCCATCCATACCATAGAGGCTGGGTTGCACTGGTGAGAATTTAAGACATAGCAAGCATAGTGTACCCACAAAGCTTGTGAGCATTCTGCTCAACTGCAGAGAGAGTTGAAGGAGGTAGAGAGCACACCTGGAGCAGAACCATCTGACATCTTGATTCACAAAGCTTGGGGTGCTCTTTCCTCCCCTCCAACAAAAACAGGATCAACAGCACCAAGCACTTCGCTCTTAGCACCTTCACAGCAAACAGCTCCACTATCATCCTTTGTGCTCCAGTAGTCTTAGGCCAGCTGCACATCAAAAGCACACTCAGTGTAGCTGCACAGTGCATTCACCCCATCCTTTACTCTCTCCCTTCCAAAGACGCAGAGAGGAAAAGCTCAGGCAATGGGAAAAGGAGCATAAGGAAAAACTCCAGCGGGCCCTGCAGAGATCACAAGCAACTGTAAAAAAGGTAAGTACAGTAATTTCAGAACACCTCACCTCAACAGCCCACTGCAGAGAAGCTGTGAGTGGCTGAACATCAAGTGTTTAAAGAGGAGCCCGAGTAGTCCCCCAGCTGGGTGGGGGTGGCCCCATACTGGAGTGAAGCCCAATTCCAATTTACAGCACTGATGCAACAAGCAACAGCTGGGAAGTCAATCATGCTGCCAGTCATGCCAGTTCAGCATCTGCCCACCTTCATCCTCCATGTCCTGACCACATGACCTCCTGTTACTTGCCAGTTTTCCCATTAAGCTCATTATAACTTGTTAATTTGCCAGTATTTTAAAAAAGCCTGAAAATCAGCAAGTGAAGAACCAGATAGCAGCAGCAGGATGCTCCCCACAGCAGCAAGTCCCTAGCTGAGTTTGGACACACCACCAAGCCACACATGGCTCCTGCTGCATGCTCCACAGGTGGAGGACGTGAGGTCAGCACAGTGCTCAGTCACAGACAAAACTGGTGACAGCATAAGCAGTTAAGCACAGACACTCCGAGTCCATAACCCCTTTCCCAAGCTAAGAGGGTCCTGCAGGTATTTCTTCAGACTTCCCACTTCCCATCCTCCTGAGATCACACAAACAAGGCTTTAGCCAGAAAACAGCTGCAGGTGGAATAGTATTGGCAAATGTGCTGTCTCCAGGTGCTTGACACTCGTTTTTTAACAGAAAAAAACCCCCATGCTTAATACACACCAAAACCCGCCTGGAAAACAGCAAGGGGCTGTGCCCTCACAGCAGGAGGGCCTGGTAGCACAGAGCAGCTTGAACAGTAGCTGCACAATTCAGACTCAATGCTCCAACACAGCACTGACACATGGACCTCTTCCTCCTCTGCAGAGCAGCAGGATGCCCGTGCTTCGTTCCAACCCACCTGTCAGGAAGGAGAAGAAAAAGCAAAGCCAAGAACAAGTGGATAAGGAGAGGAAGAACAACTCTATTATTTCACAGCACAACCTTAACAACGGCACGGAGGGCTGATGCTGCTCTAGAAGATTTTTCATACATCTAACACTCTGTTAGCCTCTGCTCAGTTGAACTTCACACTCCCATTAATTTCCCTATCCCCAAGACCTTAAGGAAGGATCCGCTTCTCAGACTCCTGCTAGCAACAAAACTTTTCTCATACAGTTTTTGAGGCAAATAGCACCATCCCTAGAAACCTGACCAGAGAGATTTATCACACTCTGTCACACCATGACTAAGCCAGGCACCTACCAGATGTTTATTATAGTCACAGCCCTGTTGCAGGACAATAAAAATCAGATGGTTTTCCTTAGACCCCACTTGTGGAGAAGACACAAGCAAAGAATAATACAAGCCCTGCAGAAATCAAGATGCTAGCAATTAGCTTTATGTGAGATGCATCCATACAAAAACAAACAAACCCAGTGACACACTGACCATAAAAAAAAAAGCTTTATTGACCCCTGTGTACCAGCAGTTGTTCAGGTATCCATCGCCAGCAATGGAGTTCAAGCCAAGTGATCCAATTTTCGGCCCCAAGAGGTTAGCACTTTACATTCACTTACAAAGCTGAGTGAGGTACATTTTCAGAAGTAGAAAGATTCGGTTGCAAGTCCCATAAAAAGATGGAGTGTTCCTTGGCCATTTTAATAGATAAAGAACTGGTATGGTCCGTGAGAACAGGCACTGGGAGCTCGAGGTGCCCCAGCTTCCGGGAGAACGTGGTGACCGCCAGCATAAGGCCCAGTAATCCCCTCTCCTCAACCTTTCTACCTCTCAGGAGTGGACTCTGTTTTGCAGTCACAGCTCACAGTTAGATCTCATCTAAGTGGTTTGGAAACCCAACCAGAGAGCACTAAAAGATTCCCTGGACATACACTGCAAACTCAGGATGAGCAGAACAGCGAGACCTCAATGCTCAGTTACACCAAAGATAACAAAACAAACCTGGTTCAACCAGAGGATAAAGTACTGCCTACAAGCCAGGATCTGAAGTCAAATGTAACCAGTATACTTTGTTTTCTCCTCCAGTCTTCAAAAATTAAAAAAAAAACAAAAACAAACAAACAAACAAAAAAAGCATTTATCTTGACACATACATAGTTCAAAGGCACAGGAAGTAAAAGCATTTCTGAATGACCTCGTATGAATTCAACATCGGTATAACTGTAAAATAAATAAATATGTGCAAGATTAGAAAGATCACAAGGTTCTTCTGCATGAGATATCTTATTTTGTAAAAAAAAAAATACACATACGTGCATACACACACCTCATTGAGAATAAAAAACAGTACATACACCCTTTTATCAAACTCCTATACATATTTTTATAGGCATTCAGTACATCACCATAAGAAACATTTATATTACTACCTTAATGTGTAACCAAAGGCTTGGGTTTTGTTTTTGTTTTTTTTTTTTTTTGTTTTGTTTTGTTTTTGTTCCTATACAACCCTATACTTATTTAGGTGTCTGCAATCCAGGTAAGTACAGTACGTAAAGCCTCTCCCCCCACCCCCATGAGAAACTGGAGTTTCTCAGTGGGGCAATTTTTCCTAAGTAATAATTATTTTCCCCTCAAACTACTCAACAACTGCATATTGTGTAAACCAGCCAGAAGCTTCACATGCATGTGACACTCTGGGTTATCAATAAAGAATGAGTGTTAACAGTGCTCAATTGGGACGAAAAAAAACACAAACCAAAGCAAAAAACTACACAACCTCCAAAACAGAAAGATAGTGGCCAGTTCACAGGTAACTTGGCAGCAGGTTGTAGATGAAATAAAATCAAGGTGCTTAAATTTATGTGACTGTCAACATTCCTCCCAAAAAAGGGAACATGAGGATAAAATGAACCTCTCTCAGATGCTGTTGGACTCTTAGCTAAATCACTTACAGTGAGTACAGTTCTATTGCAGTTTTCTTTTTCAAGTTTTGCTGGAAGAATTCAGCAAAGTATTTGGGACACAGGAGCAAGGAAAGGGAGAAACTCAACATGAGCTACAAACTGATTCACAGCTAAGTTAACATTTAGAATCTAGCTTTCTAAAACAAAGATTTTGGAGTATCCCATTTTCATGGTGTAGGACATTAGATTTTGTTACATGTGACTTTTTTTTTTCTAGTTTTCTGCCAAAACACAGGGGCTGAAACAACTTTTTTTTGGTGTGCATGTATGAAAAACACTTGCAAATTTTAGCTCGTAATTCTTCAATGCCACTGACTCCAGCAGGAGACCAACAGAAGGAAGGCTTGAACTGCTGCAGGCAGGGCTAAGAATTTGTACTTGTTAGCTGTAGAATACTTGCTTTCCTGTGAAAATAGTAAATATTACCTCAGTTTGAAGTTTAATACAGTACTTCTCCCTGAAACAACACTGTACAACAGTCTGCCTCGGTCTCCCCAGCCACAAGGCAGACAGCGTATCGCACACAGGCACATCAAGTGGGATTTACAAATTTTTAAGAGTATCTTTCAGCTGTGACTGTCCCTAGCAAATTGCAAAGAGTGCAACCACAATCCAGTATTCCTTGTCTTCCTATTTTCCTTGGAAAAAGACCCACACACTTATCTCACTCTGTCAAGACACGATTGCCCTGTTTGTTTTCAAGTAACTGTTCCTGGTAACGGTCACTCCAGATCCTGTAAGTTTATTGTGCTTCCAGTGAACTGGGAGTTATCAGAACCTGCATCATCCTCAGTGGAATTGTGTGGTTCCTGTCAAAGCAAACAGACAGCAGGAAGAGTTCAGTGCCTTCACCTCTAGATGTTTTAATGCTTCTCAGTAAGATTAGCCTGACATTTATCCAAGAGCAGAAAAACGCTCTGAATGGATTAGAGGAAACACAAAGCTCTCCTACTTTGGGGACCCACTCAAACAGTGATGGTCCAGTTTTTCCTTTGGAATACTCCAGAGAAGCATTACTAATGAAGACAAATTTTAAATAACTATTTGCTTTTCCTCTATTAACTTTCTATCATGGCCAATGAACCTAAGTACTTCTAGAAAGCAGCTTGTAGTAAGGTGCTCCTCTCAAAGACAAAAGCTTTGTTTTTTACCCAGGAGAAGCACAGGCAGTAAGAGTTAACTTCACTGCAGAGTTCATCGAAACCAAAGCCCCACACAGTCAAGTAGAAAATGAGATTTATGTGCACACCAGTCATTCATTCCTGCTCTGTTCTCAGTGGCTCCTACTCACCAGCACACAGCCTACCAGAACAGTGGATGACCCCTCCACAAGAAGCTATAGGAAGCTTTCTGCTTTCAAACAATGCTGGCATGCACTAACAAGGCAAGCAGCACAACCAGACTTTAACCTAACTGCCATTCCCACAGAGACACCGCTCTGAAACCCAGGCTCGAGATTTTATGTCCCATTTCCCACCTTCCCTGTTGCTTATCAATTCTGATCCTCTTTCTTCACCCACTTAGTATCTGCAGGGCAGGATCGGGAAAACAAGGTTGGGACACTTTAGTAATAGATGCATAACATTTAGTTACTTGTTACTTAATAACCAAGGAAGAAAAACATCCACCTATGACGTGTCACAGGCTGGGAACATACACAAGATAAATATTGCAGTGCAGCTCTCTGCTTACTGCTTCTTGTATGTGAAATTAAATTCCCAAACAAGATAGTTTCATTAGACAAGGCACTGGTGTTCACACTAACTGTGTTCATTTTCAAGCTCAGCAGTAAAACTCCACGGCTCTGACATGCTGTACCTGAAGTATGTGAACAGGTAAATCCACTGTAAGCTGAGAATGTGAGGAGGAGGACTGAGAGCTCAGTTGAAAGGGCAAATCTCCCTCTCCTGGTGAATCATCCTGTGAATACACAAACATGATGCAATTACAAGACTCCCAAAGGTGTTCCCTTACCTCAGCACAGTATCATGCACTTCACTCAGTCTCACCATGCTCACAAGGCCTAAATCCACGAAGATACCTGGAAAGCTAACTGCCACTTAAATCAGAACCTAGCTCAGTGTACAACCAATTAGCCTGTCATAACCAACTCGGAAAATCAGCATGGTCTGAAAAGGAAGGAAGGGATAGCTCATCCTCCTCAGAAACATGCAGCAAGTTCCATCACACTGTGTGAAGCTCATACTTACCACAGAAGTTACAAGCCTTCACAGCCATCAGAGAACTAGACAGAGGGAGAACACTGCCCACAGGTTCCTCCACACCATATGTTGGTAGAATAAACCAGAACAAACTTACCCTCTCTCTAGAGACTACAAAGATACACACATACCTGGTCAAAACCACACTGCCCACCATGCCCCACTAATCAGACCCCATGGATTGCCACATGTATTTGGAAAATTAATCTTAAGCTTTCAACGGTTTAGAGAAATAAAACTCTAGACTGCAATTTCAGTCTGCAGAAATCTTTTCACATCAGTCTCATTTACCTTGCAAATGAGAGAGGTGGAGTATGTAAGAATTTGGGGGGGCATCAATACAGAAGACTAGAGGAAAAATTCACACTCCCATGAATTCCCCTAAGGTAATGCATGCCAGTCCTCCTTTCCTCTTGGAACAACTACCCCACACTTTGTGGCAGGAACGTAGCATCTGTTTTGCTGCTCTTGTAACTGCTTGTCCAAACCAGGAAAGCCCTGAGCCCTTCGAGGATCAGAACATGCAACACAAAGTTTGCTCGATGTCTTAGTGCCATCACAGCCTCTCCTGCACCAAGTGTATCCAGTGCAAGAGGCTGAACAGGATGTTCCATGTTTACAGTGCCCATATGTTCCAGGCTGGACTGAATGTATGAAACCAAAGAAAAACATCTTACCCATTCCCACAATGCATCTGTTTGCCTCCCCAGCAGTTTTATGATCGAACCAGCTTTGTTTTCAGGCTTTTCTAAACCTTTTGTAAAGCCCATTTCAAACACACTTCACAGGGAAGTGCTTCTTGCAGGCAAATGCCCTTCTGGACATGGCACATACAGCAGATTTCAAAATCCCATCTAGGGCCAGTAGCACCCGAGCTCACAGATTCTTCCATCACCGTGCCAGTTTGGATAGCAGAGAAGACAAGAATGAATTTCCTCCTCAGCTCTTACCTGAAGAAGCTGAATTTGCACATACTGGGCTCCAGTGGCAGGGTCCCTTATTGTCAGCCCTCCATTTGGCAGAACTACATTGCTACCCAGTCGACTGCCAGGAGTGGATGATGAAAAGTTGGTAGGGCTCACTTTACCACCCTTGCTTTTCCTCTGACCAGAGCCAGATGCCCCTAAAAGAAAGCAGCTTTCATATTTAGATGGTCAGAAGTGATTTGCCAATGTTTCCTGCTAGCATTTTTCAATTTTAGGCAGTTATTTACACTATGCAGCAAATGCCAGGAACAATGCAATCTAATTAAGCCCCAACTGATAAGTGCCAGACAGCAGTCAGCTGATGAACTCCAACAGCTGGCAGAGCATCTTTTAACATGAATTCCATTAAAACCACATCACAAACTGCTTACCTCAGAGCTTACCCCTGTGGTAGCACAGAAATACCATTTGTGGAGTTACAGAAAGAAATCTGGAAGTAGAAAGGCATTTTCTAATTTTGGGACTCATTTCCTGAGAAGTGACATACAACATTGTTTTGAACTGTAAGAAGGGCACAATGCTCATTTACTTCCAGGATTTCAGGGGCTATTTGGTAGAATAGGCTACAGAAGTGCACTTATCATAACCTTCAGTGGTTCAAAACAAGACAAACCAGCTGTTTCTATCACAAGCTGAAAACCAAAAACCTCATCAAAAGAAATGAAAGGACATAATCCTGTCAGCCAGTTTGTCAGAATGTAACTTCTTTTTAAACACTGAATTTCCATCTACAGCGTTTTCTCAATCTAGTTAAACCAATTAGAAACACAAGGCTCTAGGATCATTTTGAGAAGTGAATAGTAACACTAAGGCAACAACTGGTGAAAAATGGACAGTGGAGGTCTTGAGTAGAACCAGAAATAGGAATTTTCTGATGTTATTTTAGGGCACATGCAGATTAATTGCAATCATCTTTTTAAACTAGTGTCCAAAAAACCATGTTTGATCATAGAATCATAGAATGATTAGAGTTGGAAGGGACTCCCAGAGGTCATCTAGTCCAACCCCCCTGCAAGAAGCAGGGACACCCCGAACTACATCAGGTTGCTCAGGGCCTCATCCAACCTGGCCTTGAACGTCTCCAGGGATGGGGCAACCACCACCTCTTTGGGCAACCTGTTCCAGTGCTCCACCACTCTTAAAGAACTTTTTTCTAATATCCAATCTAAATCTCCCTCCCTCTATTTTAAACCCATCACCCCTTGTCCTGTCACAACAGGCCCTACTGAACAGCCTCTCCCCATCTCTCTTGTAGGCCCCCTTGAGGTACTGGAAGACCGCTCTAAGGTCTCCCTGGAGCCTCCAATGTTTGATGATACAAGCACACTCAGAACATGCTTCATAAAGCAGTTACCCTGTGTGACGACTCACTGCACCAGACAGGACTTGTGCAGGTATACACACCTTTTGCACATACAGAAACATGGCAGTGCTCAATTCAGAACCAGTCCCCTAACTCACCTTAAAAATTATCACCTTCATTTTCAGAGGTAGAAGATATTAGGACACAGAAAGCAAGAGCTAAACTATATATGATGTTCCACTAAACTATATGTGTGTGTGTGATGTCTCACCCCAGCCCCAAGGGTAGACAACACTTGTGTGCCTGAGCTCATGCAAATCTAGTGAGCTAGGATTAACAACTGCTCTGACAAAACTCTAATTCACAGACAGCTTTGAGTCAAACCACAGTCTAAGCAAAAGAAGTCACATCTGAAATTTCACAACCTGAACCTCACTCTGCACAAGAACTCTCTACATAGCTAAAATTCAAGAAAGAAGTTTGAGTATTTCTAGATAGCCAAGAAATAAATTCTGTAATGCTGCATACAGAGTAAGTGAAACAGAAAACAAAACAAATCCAGCTGATGTTTTCATTGTCTGAACTGAGTAAAAAAAGAGCCCACTAGGTAAGACTGAAAGCTTAAACAACAGAAAGCAAAGTGACCCTAATTTTTTTGTTTTGGTAAAAAAATAAAAAGTGGATTAAGAGATGGAGGGATAGTGTCTTGCTAACAATCATGAAACATATGGTGCAGATTTCTCTGTAAACTTACTGTGAATTTGGTATTTCACAGAATGTGATTAACTCAAGTAACAGACGGTACACCACATGCATAATTATTTTAACTAGCAATAAACTGGATGGGATGTTTAAGAATGTACTCAGATACCTGCATCCATTTCACAGCTAAAAACCTGAAACAACTGCATTTACTAAATATAACAAAATAAACAGCTTCTCACCTGTGCTGCTCCCATTCCCTTTTTGTTTTCTTTTCTTAGCTAGCTGAATGGCTCTGTAGTCTGTTCTCGCAGACCCACTGCTCTCCTAGTTTAAAAAAAAAAAAAAAAAGCCAAGAGATGCAAAGTCTTTTGAATGCCAGAACAAACCAAGACAATGAACACAGACTAAGTTTTCAGTTGCAGTTCTTTCACACGCCATGCTCTTCTGGTTAGTTTTAATAAACTCTCTGTATATACTTATGTACTTAATGTCTGGAGTTCAACACAAAAGGAAGTTAGCTCCACATTTTTAAGTGTTGGGATTTTAATATGTAAGCATTTACTTTGTAATGTAAATAAACAGTTAAGTCTGCAGTAACACAGTGAAAGAGAAAGGGAAAAGTTACCCTCAAAAGTTACTCTCCCAGCCCAAATCTTTCCCTGGAACCAAAGGCACAAGACATACCACATGTTTATGTGTTCCTGGAAATCCCATTTCACCCTCATACAGATGGCCGTTTATTTTTCCACCCCTAATTTTCAAGCTTCTCCTTACTCTTCCCACCAGAATTTCAGAACCTATCACGACACTGAATCTACTTCTATCTGACAGGACACTATTCAGCATAACATTCTGCATCCTTATAAAAAAGCCAAAATGCATGATCTGCAAAATCTGAGCGAAATGTCTTCCTACAAAACGTTCAGTAGCCCAGACTTCGGAGATATCCACTGCATCTGTCATCTAGGGGTAAAACCAACGTAGTCACTGCATACCAAAAACGAGCTCCCAGTCACTGTGCCAAGATCCATTTCTTTCTGTGCACTGTAGCTCCCTGGAGGGTTGGAGAAGACAAACTGTGTCACTACTTTGCTGCCCTCTTGCTGACCAACAACGTCCGAGCCAGGAAGCAAATTCCGTTCCGCTTTAGTTGGTGTCAGTAACTCAGGCACACTGGTGCCACTGAGGCTACTAGAAGGAGTCAAAGTGGCTGTGTCGATGGTTAGGTTATTGCTGGAGGTCAAAGCGTGCACGTCCTGACTGGGGTTCCTCACCGACAGAGACGCCAGCGAGCCCAAGGCTTCGGCGTTGACAGTCTGTACGTCATCCAAATTTAAAGTGCTCTGCTGTAGAACTGTTGTACTGGTTCCCAGCAAAAGAGAACTGTCCAGACTCTGTGGCATATCGCTGCTGGTCACCAGGATCAAGGGATCAACCGCCTGGCTTAAGGAATTGTTACTGACAGGCAGGTTTCCTCCAAGTGTTGAGCCCACTGAAGCAACATCAATTGTGACAATTCCAGAGTTCACTAGGGCCATGTCTGTCGCGATTCCAGAATTGTTACTAGACACGTTGGAGAACAGGGATACGAGGTCAATGTTGCTGAGATCGCTCTGTCCTGGACTTGTGAGTTCATTGCTGGGTGTGAGGGAGCTGGTTGCTTCAAGCTGAGTTAGGAGATCTGGAAGAGAAGGGTTTGGTTATAAAACTGACCTTTCAACTGACAGTGAGGAGGAAAAATATGATCAAAGGAGGAAGCTTAAAACTCTGTGCAAACACTTCCCAACTTTCCTGAGAGCAGATTTAAGGAAATGAAGCTTACTGAAGTAAATTCACTCCACAACTGAGAAATTTTAGTACAAAAGCACTTCTCAAAAGGTAACACTAAGGCAGCCCAGCCTAAGGTTGTAGGAGGAACACAAAAAGGAGTGCTTTTAGTCCTTGCTTGTATCCTGTAGATGACAGAGAAGGACATGGTCCACTTGATTCAAAAAGTTGAAATTTCTCAGTTTCACACAGGTCAAGCTCAAGTCTCACTTTCTGATACTTACAGGTCTCATTAGAAAATTTTAGGGGAGAAAACCAGCTCCTGTCTCAGTGAAGATTCTGCCATTCATATGAATGGGGCTTGGATTTCAATATCAGTCAACACACATTTTCCTTAATAAAACATTCTGTTTTTCCACTAGACCCTCCTATAGCTTGAAATAAATACTTTACCTGGACTGAAGTTATGCTGTTTGACCATGTGTGTCTTCATACTGTGCTTGGAAGTGAACAGTTTATTACAGCTCGATACAGGACAACGAGTCTTTAATGAATCCACATCCTGAAGATGTTTTTTTGAGTGAATATATAGACTACTTCGTGCTGAAAATTTTGCACAACAGCCTGCAAAAAGATATACAAGGCTTTAAAATTTTATCTGAATTCAATGTGTCATTCAATATTTAGTGTCTTAACTAAAACTGGAGCAGCTCTGCAGAACTCTGATTTCACAGCGCCTGTGCATACGTTCAGAGGAATCAGAAGACAGCACTGCCTTGTTCTACATCAAGAACGTCTCATGGGGTAGAAGAGTTCAAGAGCTGGTTTCCAGCAACAAGAAACTCTTAAGTCATTCAGTGTAACACACAACCTTTCCCTGCTACAGCATCTCAGATGCAAACTCCTACATTATGACTGCTGGCAAAACTGTTAAAAGGAGAAACAATCTGCAAGTAGAGCTGCTTTACTCTCTGAAGAGAATATTCTAGATCAGACCTGAAATAGAGTCACAGAATGTGTTAGGTTGGAAGGGACCTTCAAAGGTCATCTAGTCCAAACCCCCTGCAGCAAGCAGGGGCATCTTCACTAGATCAGGTTGCTCACAGCCCCATCAAGCCTGACCTTGAGTATCTCCAGGGATGAATCTTTGCTCCTGGAGTCCTACTGAAGTAATGGAGATAGTGCTAAGAAATCCACAGAGGACCAGCCAGGCTCCTGTATAACCATAATGGATACCACTCACACAGCCATCCACCACCCCAACTGAGAGTAACAGTGGAAACAATGCTTGAGGTGACGTGTCACAACAGCAAAACGTGGCCACAGGACCATTTTTCACTACTTCTGATGAATCAGGTGAAAAAGTTGAGCTACAGAAAGTAACACAAGCAAGATTTTCCAAAATAAATTAGTCCTGTTCATCATAAAGAAAATTTTAATGAAATCAAGCTGGAGCATTAACCAATGTTTCCTCTGCAATCCATATATCTGAGAATGTTCACTTGTTCACTTATATATCTCCTGTTCAGCTTTAACCCCTCAAACTGTCAGAAGACTCTCTAAATTGCTCAGATTCTGTAAGAAGTTTGCACTTGAGGAAAAGGCACATGGTTTTTAGGCAATATATACCGTGATTAGCAGGTAATGCATGTAAGAGTTGAACACTACCTTCTACTGGACACTCAAATGGTTTTGTTCCTAGGTGAGTAATACTGTGGCCTTTCAAGTGTTCTGCTCTTGTGAAGGACTTTCCACAGCCTTCTACTGGGCACGTAAATCTCCTGTCATCTTCATGTTTCCTACAAGGGAAGGAAATTGCCATTGCATGATTAAATCCACTGCTGCTTAAGTACTGGAAGAAAAACAAAGGAACAGCAAGTGATTAGGACAGTACAATCAGAAAAGGCTACCTTTTATGTCTCAGCAGCTTGGACATACTGGTGAAAGACCAGCCACAACCTTCAAAGTCGCAGATAAAAGGCCTTTCACCTTAAACAAAGAAAGGTTACATTAACAACCTAACACGAAAACACATGCTGCTACTAGAAAATCTCAAGAGCTACTGAAATTGAATTATTTTAAGACAAGAAGACTCAACCACTCTTTCCTCCGATTCACTGGGAAGGACTGTGACACCCCCTCCCACTCATACAATAAGTCTTCTGTAACTCAAGGCCACTGCATCTTTCCCTATGCATCAGGGAGCATAAATAATGATCAATCTATCTCACGTTAATATGAACTATCTTGAAGATGCTTCAAGATTCAGTAATACCATTATTCAAGACAGGTTCACAACTGAAATGTGAGGGTTTTGTTTTTATGGCCTGTGACTATATGTTGATATATACAAGTTACAGTGAAGTTTGTGAACTTGGTTTCCATTATGCCTATAAACTTGCACTTAACAAAAGCAGTGTTTTTTTAAAAACAAAGAAAAACCAAACCCCACACTATGAAGACATGAAACAAGGAACACAGCAGACAGCACAGAGCACACACACAGTTGTCTTAAACTGAAAAGACTGGATTTCAGCTTCAAAGTGGCCTTTGCAAGTACTAGCATGAGTTTAAATTTCACACGTTAGGTTTTCTACCAATTGTTTTCACCAAGATTTGAATTTACATGATGCTATGAATGTCTACAAACTTGGGAACAGAGCTGGGATAGTTTTTCTGAACAGAGTTCACACATGCACAGCTAGTTCACATTTGATAAGTTCACTCAGCAGCCTCCTCACCCCCAGAAGGCCAAGGACCAAACGTTTTCACTGACTTCAAATAACTCATGTCACCCTCTCCCTTTGTTCGGTTTTCCCAGCAAACTGAAGTCTGCTCTCAGCATGTTGCCTTCCAGGTACTTCCTCAAGTATGACCCTCACGAATTACCTGTGTGACTCCTCATGTGGATTTTCAGTCGGCAGGCTTTGTCATACTGCTTGTTACAGCCAGGGAACGAACAGGAGAACTGCTCTTGCTCTCTAAAGTGGGCTCGATTATGGGAGAATAACGCACTCACTGTGATAAATGTCCTTTCACAGCCTGGGGAGAGAAGGGAAACGGTGCATCAGCCTGATACAAAAACGAATCAGGAAAACTGCATTCCTCTTTCTCGCTCCCAACTTTCCAAAGGGCCTTCACGGTCCTGTTGCCAGGGTATGGCATCCTGGCACACACGAAATGCTGAACTACTCCCAGGATTACAACTACTTAGCCAAGGTGGGCAATCCGAACATGCAGGTTTAAGGCACGCCGCTGCAGCCCCGTGTTGTGATGTAAAGCGTTTCATCACGCCAGCATGAAGCCACGCATGGGCTGACCAGCGAAGGGGCAGCATCCCCAGCTCCCAAGCTTTCCCTCTCGATAACGGAGTGACCTTCCCCCAGGGAGGAATCAGGCGCGGGGGGGGGGCGG
>VXBZ01000830.1:10800-35154 GCA_013399135.1 Heliornis fulica
CCCCCCCCGGTTCTTCACTCGCACGCTGACGCCACACCGGTACCCCTCCGCCCAGCCCCTGGCACCGAGGGTGGGTGGCACCACAGGCAGTCCCACTACCAGGGTGTGGGGCCCTGGGGGAGCGCCCAGCCGAGCAGCCTGACCCGTCGGGGAAGCGGGACGCTGCCAGGGGGCTCCGTGCTCCGACTCATGATGAAAAATGCAGAGGAAATGATTTACATTGCAGAGGGTCCAAAGAGCCGCATGAAGGTTTTATCCAAAGTGGCACCATCCGTAGGCAGCCCCACCGCGCAGGAAGTCATTAATAAAGTAATTAATAAATAATTTCAGGCCATTGTTTTGTTTTAAATCCTCCCGTGTTTAGGGCTGTCTGTGTAACGCCGGTAACCGAGAGGATGCCAACGGAATCCTGGCACAAAGCCCGAGGTGGTGCCCGTTCCCGAGCTCAGCCCCTCCCGGGCTCCGGCAGCATTTGCACAGGGATGGCATTTCCTTGGGTTCTGGGATTCTTGTCCTCTCTCTGCTGTGTGTCCTTCTCTGTCAAGCGAGGAGCAGATGTCAGAGACCCCAAACACCTTCCCCAGTGCCCGTGTGCCGTTCAGAGGATGTGCTGCAGCCGAGCACGGTGTGTTGGGGTACGGAGCTCGTTCCAGGGCTCATGTCGCTGCCCAGCCCCGTCTCCGGGCACAGCCCACCCCAGGAGCGCCGGCCCCGACCGCCGGCTCCTGGCACAGCCTCCGCCTTCCCTCCTGCAGGCGGATGCTTGGGAAGAAACCAGGCTGGGCAATGGGGCTGCTGAGCTCCCTCTAGTTAAACTGTAAATACTGATGCTCCCGGCCCTGCCCGCTGAGAGAAGTCCCAAGCATAAACGATAACAGGTTGAAGGCGCTCAGACTGTTGGCCATCAGAAACCATCTGCAGACTCAAAGGTGTCACCACATTTCAGAGATTGTTCCCCTGCTACTAAATAGTTAATGGCATTTCTGGAAGAAAAACAGCCACCAAACCCATTCCCAGGTGAAACATCAGTAGCGACTCACTGCAAATCTGGAGGCAAAAGTCAGATTAAGTGTGTGCTATTGTCACCGTCACAACCCAGGGACCGCAATCCATCGTCCCAGCCCAGGGCTGCTCTCTGTCACTACCCATTGTCCCTTTGCTTGCGGAGGTTTTCACGGATCAGACGCACCCAGACACCTTCCATGACTGTGAGAACTTCTCCAGCTCCTCTCCTGCGTCACTTTCGGATGAGAACGTCCTGGTTGGAAAGCAGCAAAGGGCTCTGTGCCACACCACCAGAGTCATCCATGGGGAGTGTCCCCCGAAGGAACACCCCACCCTGTTCACCTGCTAACCCAGCGCTCGGCCGTGTCCCAGGACCCATGGGGCATCGTGCCTCTCCCCAGCACCAACCCTGCATTTGTGTAACTCGGTGCAGGCTCCGTGCAGCCCGTGAGGGAGAGGTTTATGTGGCTGCAGAAAGCTGCAAGACAGCCGGGGTTCCTCACCCTCAGTTCTGCCGCAGCCGGGCAGCCCAGGGCGCGAAGGGAAGGTGCTTCTCCAGGGCCACTGGGAGCTCACACTGGGAACTGCTGGAGTCCATCCCTGAGCCACCATGGCGTGAGGAACGAGCCTGGTGTGATGCCACAGTGAGACCAGGCAGGGCCAGGAGCTTGTGGCCCCGCTGAGAGCAGGTGCAGCACAGTGACAGCCACAGCATCGCTCACCTGGTGCCCGCAAACGGGGCCACAGGTCCCTGCTCCGACCCGCGCCCCAAAAGCCATGCAGCACGGCGGGGTGAAGCCAGGCTTGCCCAGGAAAGGGGTCCAGGGCTGCACCTCTACTTCCAGAGGACACTGAGGGGGCTGGCAGCGGGCAGAGGGATGTGCCGCTGCCGCTGCTTCCCCTGCGTAGTGCCAGTGCTCACCCCTGCACCCACGGTCCACGCGGACAAACACCCCACCCCACACACTGTCCCCAAGAAGTGATAACACTCTTTTTGTGAGGGTTGTAATTTTTTGAATGGTTCTGCTGTCCAATCTTTTTAAGTTAGAATTTTCTTTGTCTTTTCTAAATTTTGAACCATTCCATAGTGTATCTTTATTGCAAAAAAGCCAACATGCATCTTAGAAATTCAGGTTGTAATCAATAAAACAAACATTACATATATGAATTTAAATGTATAAACAGTTAGAAATTCAACAATATCTCCTATTATACTATTACACAAGTTCACAATTTGTAAAAACTATGGTACAGGTTTACTATACACCAAGAGCAACGCTGTTCCTTTTCACATGATTCTGGCGAGTGCTATTTCCACAGGAAGCAGGACCAAGACCGGTTGCAGATCTGTCTTTGCAACCAGAGGCTGGTTTGTGTTGGCTTCAGTTAGTTAACAAGACCCAGGAGAGCCGTTTTTCTAGAAGTCACTTTCTCTCCCACACCCTTCCACGGGGGGACCCTAACAGCTCAGAGGGACTGAGTGCCCAGTGTGTGTCACCTCCTCTGGTGCCTCCGGTTCTCGGTCCCGGCAGAGCTGCCCTGAACCACATGGAGCTGCGCTGGCACATCACCCCGAGGCACCGCAGCTGGCCCAGACCCGCAAAAGCCTTGGCAAGGGGAGGTCGCTCCCCAACAGCTTTCCTGCCCCTTGGCCACCAGCAGGCAGGTGCCACGGCACCGCCCGCCACTCATGGGCCCGAGGGTGCTCCGCAGGCTCTCCCCGTACACGGGCATGGGCGGGCGGCGCAGCGCCGGCGGCTCGGCTTCAGAGACCACGCTTGGGCACCCGAGGACCTGTGTGAAACCTGCCAGCACGGACCGTAAGGGGGAAAAATAAAGAGAAGATCATAGGCAGGTCAAAGCTTCCCTGGGCCAGGCGGCGTCTCGGCAAGGACCCGCGGCCCCGGCGGGTGGCACTTCGGAGCAAGAACCATATGAAAAGGAATCCCAGTCTACGCGTCAAAGGCTACTGCAACTTTTCTTACAGCTTCAGTCATTCACTGTGATTTCCATTTTCCAAATACAAAAATACAACAATTCTTATTGAAATCTATAAGCTGGTAGTTTTAGTACACAAAAAAGCAAAATATTTACACAATTATACAGTTTAAGAAAAAACTCTGTACAAAAAAATATATAAATCCTTTTGTTCCCTCCATCGCTTTTTAAACTGTCGGGACTCACACGTTGGCTGCAGTGGGTTTCTCACCACACTCTGACCGAGCCACAGACGCAAGAAAACCACGAGATGACGGGAGAAAAGCAAGACAGAACTCTGGGTGCGCAGGACTGGCTTCCCCTCGCTTCTTCACATCTGTAATTTAGCCTCAGCATTAGCAGCAGAGTCCTAGTTATATGGAGAGGTGAGGTTTCACTGCAGAGCGCCCCACACTGGCAGCCATGGCCCTCCAGCTGGGCAGGAAGCAGGGATGGGGTGTTAGAAGCAGGGATGAGGTGTCTAACACCCCTGGGGAGCTGGGGACCCAAAGACACGCCCGGCCGCGCCGCTGCCGCGTCCAGAGCTGCTGTCACCGCGAAGCCGGAGCCTGCTGGCACACACCCTGCTGGCACACACCCTGCTCACCCAGTTGTTTCTGCACCCTCCTTCGGGCTATCTCGAGATCACCGCGAGGTGCACGGGGCAGATGGAGGCGGGAAGGTGCTTTCACGGCGACGCTCGGCAGAGCAGGAGCCGCTGGCAGGTCGGGTACACGGCGCGAGCACCTCAACTCCCTGGCGTAACACACACCACAGCTGGGGGCTGTTAGCACAGGAGGGGCTGTTCTACACCTGGCACAACGATAAAGCCACTGAGACTGTCCTGGTGCCCGTCTTAGCTGCGCCTGACCAAACCCCGCCACGGTACACGAGCATCCCTGGGCTGGCTCCTCCTCGGACGCCCGGGGGCACGCAGGCCCTTGGCAGGACACTCCCACCATCGGCGGGACGAGTTCTGCTCTGAACACCCCACGGACCCGGTGAACACAGACTGGGAGAGGAGGGAGCTGCAACGGGCTGGTGGGCAGCTGCCAGCTCGGTTTTCACTTTGAGGAGCTCTGAAACTCGTTACATTCACGCTCACAAATACTGAAATGCAGTAAAGAGTCTAACTCAAACCTTACACTGAAGCTCCAGAGGAAAATAACAGCGAGTGGAAATTCACTCAAATGTGTGTCACTAACACTGTGACCTTTCTGTGAAGCAGAACTTGAAGAAACAAGAGTGAACTGGACAATATTACAGTAATACCCTGTGAAATCGCTGCTTCCATCTCCTCTCACAAAAGCAGAACATGGAAACCACGTGGCTTTGAACATATCGAAATAAAAGATTTATCAGTCTAGCCACAAAGAATTCCATATGAAATAAAATGCTACCCTTTTTCAATTAGCAAATGAGGCAATATTTCTTTCATAACATTTAATGAAAGTTTGTGTCTTTCCCCAACCCCATAATATTGCTAAATAAAACCTCTAATATCTCTTCAATTATAAACTAAGAAATCAATCACATTATAAAAAAACCCAACACAAGGTAATACAGGTGACACAAAAGAGGACAAGAAAATACTAATATCTCCCCCCCGCCTCCCCCCCCCCACTTTCTTTTTTCCTGTTTAATCCTTGTTAAATAGAAAAAAATCACCACCCTGGTAAGCTTGGTAATTATGTAAAATGTTACTGGGCCTTTGGCTAGCTTAGTATCACAGCTCTAGATCCGAAATGTTTTATAACAAACTTTGCTCACTTTACATCTTGTGGTTTGAAAAGAAAGTAAAGCTTTTTTTTGGCTCATCAACTTCCTTAAATAAACGTTTAAAAGGTGTTGCTTGAACTATATTCCTAAAATTATACATTTCCAACATAAAGTTTCATCTTCTCCAAGAACGGGATTCATCCTCATCTTCATCATCATCATCATCATCTTCGTGCAAAAATAAATCTGAGGTCTCAGTCTCCTAGGTGAAGAAAACACGTACTTTAACACGTGACCCGGCTGCCCCGGAAACAGCAGCACAGCAGCAGCTGCACCCGCCCGGTCCCGTCTCCCGTCTCGCTGCAACTCCCTTACAACTGCGCTCCACACGGGCCGGGGAGGCCGGG
This sequence comes from Heliornis fulica, assembly GCA_013399135.1. NCBI lineage: Eukaryota > Metazoa > Chordata > Aves > Gruiformes > Heliornithidae > Heliornis > Heliornis fulica. The sequence goes on from VXBZ01000830.1 coordinate 15,909, forward strand.
AGCCTCCCGTACCGAAGGGAGCAGGAACAAAGAACCACCCCCTCTGAAACAACAGTGCTCATCTGTGGTGAGTGCCGAGGCGGGAATCCCTTCACCAGAGGAGGGAGTGCAGGACAGCCTCACCTAACGGTCAGCAGCCCCACAGAGGCGTCAGGCTTGTCACCTACGAGCACAAGCCAGCCTCCTGCCCAGCAAGCACACTGGTTTCTTCCTTTTCTCTGGTTTTAAAGGTGGAAGATGTACCCACTACTCAAAACCAGTTAAGTTTCTGGTATGCAAAAACATCTCTTAAGAAATCTCTTCGCGGAGCAGAAACCTGTATCCTGTAGGGCTCGTGGCTATTAAATTCCTACAACAGAGGTGAAGCTTTGAACACATCGGGGGCTGGACTCGATCTCTCGAGGTCCCTTCCAAGCCCTACAGTTCTGTGATCCTGTGAGAGTTTCATACCTCTTCCTTAGGCTCCTCCTCCTCGATTTCTGTGGACACAGAGGGTACCTTCGGTTTGTACCACGCGATCTGTAGCCTTCGGTCTTTGAACCGGGATCCCTGGTTAGCAGCCTGGGGTGCATTTGAAACCAACATAGGTGCAAAAGGAGGGTCAGGTGAGAGATGTTCAAGACCCCCAGCAATGAGCGAGACCCAGAGAACATCACGCATCTGAGGATCTCAAACACATGAGCCACCCTCACCTACATCAGTCTTCTGAGAGCAACCTCACCCTAGCCTGGATCTGTCAAACACTGCTCATCTACCAGCAATCCAAAAGGATGAACAGAGCCCTGAGCTGGCTGTGACATCAAACCTTTCCAGGCAAGAGACCTGCTCTTCTATCACGGGGAACAGGAGGTATTCCCCCCGCAGGGGCACTACATGCAGCAGCAGCAACCACCCACGCTATCTGCCTCAACAGGCAGCATTAAAGCCTGCTCCATTTGAAACAGAGAAGCAGACACAAGAAGTTACAAATTCTTATTTTAGAAATGTGTAAAAAATGAATCCATTATCCTACTTACATTCTCAGCCTCTGAGCGAGATTTAAAAGTCAGAACAACACTTAATGGGGAATCCTCTTCCTGAAGGTCTTCAATGTCTCCAAATTTCTGCGAGAGAAAAATCCATCAGGAACAGCCGAACCCTCCTCCGAGAACATGATCATCCTGTGCCACAACTGCAGTGTGCTGCCCTGCCACTGGACCCTCGCTCCTCTGGCTCTCACCTTCTGCCTGAAAAGTCTCAGCTGCGTCACCCAGCCACATGCACATCTGAACCTGTGCTTTGGGGCAAAGGCCCACTTCTACGGATATTCTGATATGTGGAGCTGATTTTTGCAGGAGGAAAGGACTTCCTTCTGTAGTATACTACTGGGAGGGCGAAAAAATATTGTCTAGTATGTCTAGATTAACTTACAAGAGCTCTGTGCTTTTATAATTTACATACAGCATAATTGAAACGACCACAGCCATGGTAAACATGGACTACAAGCAGCACGAGAGAAAACTGCCAGCAGCTTCAGATTTAATATGAGTAGCAGAACAGTGGTCTAAAAGCCAGTAAGACAACAGCTTGAGTAACAGCACCAGTTCTTTGTAAAAGCTTTTACTGGTCTTAGTGGGTAAGGATGGCTAGAACGTCCATAAAGTCTCACAGGAGTAGAACAAAACCAAAGACCTTTTGAACCAAGGCACCGTGTTTCCCTCTGAGGACCTGCTCCAGGGGTCATGGCACTGTTACCAGACCACACAGCAGGTCGGGTTTTCAAACAAACCACACACTTTTCTTTGAATGTACCTCATCAAAGCAAGATTAACGGCCTCCAGCCTTCTGACACGCACTGAGGCCACAACTGTCCTCTTCAGGTTTTTCTTTGTTTCACTGTGACCTCATACTTACAGAGAAGTGCTGTAACAATTCATCTTTCTCCTCTTCAATGAAGCCTCCAACTGTTAGTGCTTTGGGACGATGATCCACCACCATATGATTCAACATGCCTCTTCCTCTGCCACCACGACCCCGTCCCCGTCCTCTTCCTTGTGCTGGCACTGTCTTGCCTCGGCCAACAGGCAAAATGCCTAAACGAGCTGCCTGTGTAAACAGAACACGAGTACAAAACCAACCTCCGTTGGAAAGGGTTAACTCACAGATGTATCAAACCCATTAGAGCATCAGTCCAGACACACCCACCTCTACTTGTAACTGGTTTAGCTTTTTTCGCAGTTCAGTGGTGTCTTCTCCAGACGAGAGCCTCTTGTGGAAGTCCAGCTCTGCGTCCAGGAGTTCCTTCTGTGCCTTGGAGGAAAAGGGGCAAGAAGAGAGACAGGAAAAGCAGAACAATGTGTGTTTTTAACGTTTTATTCCACACCTTCAGCAATGCATTTATGTGACATATCCCTGCAGTCCTCTTGATTCAGTCCAACTGCCCCCATGCCCCCCCTCCAGCCCCTCTGCTGAAGGACCCAGAATTCTCCGCTTCAGAACTGGAACAAACTTGAAGAAGCTACATGCAAAACTTGGTCACCTGAGTTTCTTACAACCACACCTTGCTTGTCCATGCTTATCACTCAAATTCAAAATATGTCTTGGAAGTGTTTTCATCGAACATTAATATTAATGTCCTAAAAACGCAGCAGACATAAAACACAGGTAGACAAGTGTCTTGTGCAATAAATACCTCTGTCTTGGACTTCAACTTTGATGGTGTAGAGGTTGTAGACGAAGGTTTTAATTCATCCTTTAACTGTGATATTTTCCCTGCTAGTTCTTTCAAGGTCTTCATTATTTCTGCTCTCTCTTCTGGTTTCATGGCCTTATTTTTCTCCAGCTTGGATATCAACATCTATGTATTAATAAAAGAACAGGAATATAAAATTCCAGGAAAAACAACAACACTGAACAGAAAAGTATCTTGAAAATCAGAAAGTATTTACTAGCAGACAGTCCAGTCTTACCTTCTGGCACTCTATTTGTTTTTCTAACATCTCCTGCTTCTTTTTCCTCATGTCTTGTTGGAGTTTCATTGCCTCCTATACGAAAAGAAAAAGCTTTCAATCAATAAAAGGCTGTCTAGTGTCACAGGTGCTTATACATGTCATCTTTTCTTCTTCAAGCTATAGAAGGGTAGGCCATAATGAAAACTATGAATCTGTGAAACATAAAGGTATGAAGTGTATCTGATCCAGAAAAAACCCAGCACCCACACGAGAAGTTGCTCACTTCCTGCTGTTGAAGTACTCCACTAAATTTTGCCCCCTTCAGTCACCTCCTAAGAAACAAATCCTACACTGTCATGTAGGTGTCACGTACCTGCAGATGTTAAAATCAGAGAAATACCTCTGGAAAACACAGAAAATTCCCACGTGTCCAAGTGTGTCGGGTCAGACACTCCAAAGGCACAGTCCCTTACCCTGCTTAGTCTCAATGTGCGTTTGCAAGAGAGACCAAAACCAATGACAACAGCTACACAAAGGTAGAGCTGTCTGGCACTATTTGAGGGAAAAGCTGCCTATCAAACCTTCCCTTGACCTGTGCTGTCAGTCAGCCAATGAACCCGAGAGTACCTGTTTTTTTTTAAGGGCCTCTTGCACATCGTGAGGTTTCGAGCCTGCGCCAGGTTTCACAGAGGTCTTTAAGCTTGAGGAACTGTAAACCATTTTTGAGTGGCTTGTAGAAGTAGGAAACGTCTGAAATAGTGAAAACACACACACAGGAAAATACAGGATGGCTTAAAGTGAACGTGATGCACCACCACCAACACCGAGGGATGTGAAACACGAACACAGACTTCCAGAGTGGAGCAATGAGACTAAACCGCAAGGTGGCTCAGACACATGCACCAGGACAAGTCTAACAGCCAGCCTGACGGAAGCATCGATGGGTTTGTTGGGGGATTTCTGCAAAACACTCTCTCCCTCTCCATCCAAACTTCCCTCTGTCTCCAGGTATCTACTACCCACCGAGCCTGGGATGTGTCTGCGTGATACTCAGCTTTGTGGCCACAGCCAATCACCCCCTCTCGGATCAGCAGCGAGGTCACCTGCCTGTGTCCTTCCTCATGCGCAGGTGTTCTCTGTGGCCAAGGACACACGCTGCGCCCTGGTGCTGCTGTGAATTCAACCCCACCAGCTACAACTCTACACACGCCTCCAGCACTACTGCTAACATGCAGCTCAGGCTCTGGCAAAGCCATTACATTCACCTACAAGAAGCTGATGTCACCTTTAGGCTGTCAGATTGGTTTACTTTGACAAAGTGCTACTTAAAATGCTGACACCTTGTCTCCAAAGTCACCGTGTCTACTCTGTACACAGAGGTAATGAAACCCGGACACAGGGGCTGGCCATGGTGGCACAGACGTTAGTGACAAGGAACAGAACCAACCGGGAACAACCTGCAATTCAATTTGCTAGTTCACGCTCGGCTAACGGGCCAAAGCTTTAACGGGAAGGATGATGATGGCCAGCCTTCACAAACACACCTGGGAGTCCTCTACCACTGCCCCAGACTGGCTTAAGTCAGGCTGGGTTCCACCTGCTGCTCCGAGGCGACGTTTCACTGGGACTTTATTAAGGACATAGGCACCGGATGCCAGCGGTTTATTTACCTGTGTATTAACAGACATCAAAAAGAGCCAGATTAGAAGCTCTGCTTTTTAAGAAGTGGCAGGCACTCAGGAAGGCTGGTTGCCTTCGCTGCTCAGGCACTGGTTGAGGAAAGCACAATACCTTTGTCAGATTGCTGTGCATTGTCACAGCTGGAGTCGTGGTCAGGGCTTGCTGCTGGAGGTGAAGCTGGTGATGGAGAGACTGCGTGGGGGCCTGCTGCTGCTGCTGCTGCTGCTGCTGCTGCAGCAATGGGGGCTGCTGCTGCTGCTGCTGCTGCTCACTGTCTCTGTGCCACAGCACCCGGATAAAGCGGTTGTTGAGAACTGCCTCTGTGCTGGAAATCGCCTTCCTGGCCTCGTCGTTGGTCAGGTACTGAATGAGGGCGCCCTCAGGGTCGTTCTGAAACGCCACCTGAATCACAAGTTTGTGTAAGGTGTTATTTCTCAGGGAGGAAACATCTCAAACAGTAGCAAACCAATGCACAAATAATCTGCAGTAAGGAGCAGGACACACAATGACATCAACAGCTCAAAATAAAGGTAAAACAGTCTATGCACTTAACACCAAGTCCCTCCTGGCACCCCTTAGATGTGCTTGCAGCATGGAATACAGAGGCTTCCCTGGTCTCGTCTTATCGAGACCTCTAACCGAGGACACGAGGCCACTGTTCAGTCTAGAAACCAAATGGAAATGAAAGGCTATTTTAACCACATACCCACCCATGCTCTGCTTGCAGAGTGCCTTCCTCCTTACACTGCAGGGAAACCACTGACCTGAAGCCAGGTCTGGATGCAAAGCAGTAATAAAATGGTGCACACAGGTCTCTGTAGCACCTGTCAAAATCCTGACTACGCAATACTGTCCGGCTATCATACATGACAGAAATTTCTGAGAGATCCCTTTCCAAAATCCTGAGCTGATGCTGACACTGTTAAGCCTGAAAGACTTTCAAATTTACTAAGACCTCATGAAGACAGAAGCCAAGCTACTTTGACAGAATAAAGACAATAATACAGAGTGGACCAAGACAAGGTTTCTCTCACTTTGATTACCTGCTCCCCCAGTTAACCTCCATTAAGATTTCTTAAGGAATGTAGTTCAGCTGCAGTATTCAAGGCAGCTTCAGGGAAAATAAAATCCCACCTACAGACATAAAATGGAACTTGGTGGTTTACCTGAATGTTTACAATGGTTCCAAATTTGCTGAAATGTTCATTGAGCTGTGTAATATTATTCAATTCTGGTGGAATTTTTCGAACTTGTAACTTTGTATTAGTATACTGATTCTTTTTCAGAAATCCTGGCTTATTCTGGTTGTTATTTGCTTGTCTAGAGAAAAGAAGAGCAAGACAGCAATTGAGAAAGGCACACATATACTTAAGTAAAGCAGCAAAGTTTTTCTCATAAAAACCATCACAAAAGTTTCCTCCCACCACCAAACACGCAGTCTCCACGTTATGTGGACAGAGATTTCTGACCCACCCAGCTCAAGTCAGAGTGAACAGATATCTTCACAGCACCCAGACCAATAAAGTGCACTCCAATTAGTCAACTGCAGTTGTTAATTCTTACTTTCCCAGCCACGGTTTCTTTAATGATGGACATTCCATGCTACTTGGAGATCTTTTCCTGCTGTCTGGTTCAAGGACAACTCTAGTAACATTGCTGCTATTATTTGTAATGGGAATGGGAGGTTCGGTCTGGATGATAATATTGGCAGCTGGAGGAAAGGAAAAAGCCCTGGGTTATTTACCATACATCAACAGAGGCAGCAGACAATTTTCACAACAGCAAAACGGGAATGACTTTAAAAACACAAACATTAGGTAGGCTTTATCAAGTCAGTTTTGTTTATGAAGCTACTTCAGGGGTCACTTGCTAGCCCAATCAAACAGCCTGAGGTTAAACCACCACAAACACTTAGTCCAGCCAGCACAGATGAGATTTTGCCCTTTAAGATTAGCATTAGCTTGAAGAAACAAAGGTAAAGCTTTATCTTTCAGGTACTGAGAATTCAGTTTCTGCAGGAAAACAAAGACAGGCAGGAAGACAAAAAGATACAACAAAAAGTCCCCAGGCCTCAGGTCAGTTCTGCAGCACAGCACGGGCTGAACAACCAACCAACTTTCCCTGTGTCAACCTCTGACAGTGAAAACCAACCAAGAACACATTCCCCCCACTTCTACCCCCATCATCCCTTCAGCCACTTCCCAGCAGCAAACTGTTAATTAAGCACAATTATGGCGTGAAATTACACTCAGAGACATCAGTGTGAAGCCACTTGCACAAGCACAAAGCTGGAGCACCAGGTCACAACTCCCCACCAGTTCCTGTACAACCTCTTTGAGGTTATGCCCTTGCTGTTAATCTTCTGCATACGCCAAATATTCAACTCCTAAAAAGAAGTCTGAGTTACAGGTCAATTTTCCATGGCTTTTCTATGTGCCAGAGCTCTGCTGACTGCACCAGTGAGAACATACACTGGCCTTCTGGGGCATACTCTTTTAATGGTGCTTTGGAGGACGGAGCAAACCCTCAGCAAACCAGCGGGTGGAAGCACCAGCGCCGAGCAGCTGCCCACGCCTTGCCCCTCCAACGGGCTCCTAGTGAGAACCCCAGGGCCAGCAGTAAAGCCCCAACACTGCCCTTTCCAGCTCATTAGGATGAAAACAGCAACAGCAGTTTCTGCAACAGTATTGAACCGTATCCTGTACGGGATGAGCCCCTAGATGGAAATACTGGAAAACCCCAGTATATGTCTTAGCTACCGAGTAAGAAACGCTGAAGGATAACAGGAAAAAGTGAAATTTAACAACTTTTAAGGATCAGGGCAGGGAAAACAGGAGGGAAAATGAAAGTCATGCTAACAGAACAAAAATTTCTTTGAAGATCCTTGACTTTTCTCTCTCCTAAATGAGATTTTGTACATATCACCACTTGGAGACTACACCCACACCCATCCAGCACTACTCTGTACTACAGCTACAGACTGGGATTTCCATGGGCCAGGAGAATTGGGATGTTCAGTTCAGAGAGAACATCTGGCTGACAGACCACCAAGTACAAAACCACATCATGCCAGCTCCCCATCTTCACAACAGGTGACACAAGTATTGTGACCACCACCTCTGTGCCCCAGGTCCTAAGCGTACCCTTGGCAATCAAAAGCAGTCCTCAGACCATCCTGCTTAAAGCCATCTTTCTGGAGCACCCAGCACCCAGAAAGTGCCTTCACAGGCTAAAGAAGAATAAAACCCCAACACCCCATCAAAGCCCCAACCCCATCAATAACCCCCAAGTGGTTATGTTTTAATCAAAAAGGTTGCTTTGACTTCATTGTGGTCGTATCAGCATTTAGAACAGGTAGAGGTGTCTGGAAATTGCTCAGGAACACTGAATTGGTGAAAAAATCTATTGCTTTCAGTCTGAAAAAAGGGAAAAATCAGTGTTGACGGTCTTGGACAAAAACAGCAACAGCAATGACTAGAAACCCTTCCTACCTCTTGGATTTGTATCCATCTCCCCAGATGTTAGGCCAATTAGATTTGGACGCTGCGTTTGTGCTCTTGTAAAGAACTGTCGGTACTGAGATCTACCAGCACTGGTAATACTAGGAGCTTCAGGGTTATAGCCATCTGGCTCATATGTATCTATAAAAAAAGGAGAGAAATGAAAGAATTTTTCAAATGAGTTTAAGACTCGGGGTTAGTTTTCCTTTAAGGAAATGCGTGGACGTCCAAGGATCAGAAATTGTTTTGGATGAAGAGAAGAGAGAAGAGGTCACAGCCATTTAAAACCCTAAACTGAGCTTTCTACCCAAGTCTACTTGGGCATATTCTCTCTTCTTTCTTATTGGTGGTGGTGGTGTTTTTTTCCCTTTAAATAAAATCTGACTGTTACCGTTTGTGAAGAGCGTACACGACACGGTGATGGAGCCCTGCTGATGAGCTGCCTGAAAAGGGAGTGAGGTGTCTGTCTGACAACCTCCACAACATCTGACAGTGCTTCAAGGGCAACAACCAAAGATTTAGTCTGAACATTTATTCTGTAGGGCTTAGGACCCAAAGAGCTTTTCAGCCTTTGCTACCCAATGCTCTAGTTTACTTCAGGAAAGTTTTAGGGAAGAAGTCTCTTAAATGATTCCAATCAAAGAGAGCTGAGAAATACAGGAATTTGACCAGTACTTACCTACTAAACCCTCTTAATGTATGCAAGAGTGAGAGCAGCTGCCTACCTCCAGTAAGATAGTAATGATAATTTTAATCAGAAGGTACAACCATGAGAACATAAGATAATTGACTCATACTGTTCCTCCAGCCCAAGGCCCACATCAAGGATGATGCCTTTCTCCAACAGAAAAAGGAAAAGGTATGTAAGAAGTAGAATGAATGAAGTCCGTGAAAAGCCTCCACAGAAACACACTGCATCTCTGAACAGAAATGAATGCTGACACAGGGGACCTGACAGACTGGAAGCACCCTAAGCATCGACTCCTCATTCCACAGCACCAGTGAAGACTCTACAGTTTAAAACAGATGCCCCAGAATTTCAGCACTGATGTTTTACAGTTGAGTTTCAGATTCTGCTACGAACTTCCCTTAACCTTGCACGACCTGAACCACAAGTCCCTCCTCCAGGATCTGGCAAACGACTGAAGGCAAAAGGACAACCAGCAGCTGCCTCAATCACAGTCCAAGACCAAGACAAGAGAACCTGCACAGAGGTTTGGAGAGCAGAATGATGTAGTGCAGCTGAAGTCAGCGATGCCCTGTGCGCTACGCTGGACAGAATCGCCTGCTAGAAGCTCTGAAGCTGCAGGAATCCGATGGCAACATCTAATGCCTGACTGCACCTGGAGATAACCCAACAGGTTATCTAACAAGACAGCTGAGTGACTGAAGTTCTGAAGGCATGGGAAGTCACAAAGGAAATGACATGGATCATGAACTAGAGCATTGCTTTGAGTAAGATTGAGAACATTTATGGAAAAAACCTGCAGATGGGAATATTGTCAAACACCGAGATTCAACTGTTGTAAGCTCTGATGGATTTAAATGTAGTGCCCTAGAGTTCTCAAAGCATTTTGCTATTTCCTTTCATGTACCCTGACTTCTTAAAATTTTGAGCTCTGTTAAGGAAGATGGACATGTCCACCAGAAGCCATCCTTCTTTTTAAGTTACAAAGTTATAACTAAGTCAATTCTGGAAAACAAAGAAAGTCCTAACATACACGAAGACCGTGGAGGGTGCTGTGACGCACAGCTGGAAAACATCCCGTAACACTCGTGTAGCACCCAAACCTAGGCAGGAATAAAGACCAAGTTAAACAGCAATTACAGGCCTGGAGATCCTTCTTTGCCTACTGATGCTGTACTGAACACCTTGGAGATGAAGAAATTCCTTTTCCTACACAGCAATCCCATGGCCCAAACAAACCTCCCCTGTCCCCAGAAAGCAAGAGAACACCACTGCCATTTCTCACGGTAACAGCAGACGAGGCCCTGACCCCAAGGAAAGCCATCAGACTTCTTTTTAGATTTGTATGTACTGGAGGAAGACAGAGGTAACAATTTCTCATCACACATCAACAGAGGAATGTTCACATCCATCTCTCATACAGATTTAAAAAATACAAATAAAAAAGGTATGTGCTTACGTTCTGACACTGTATACAGGAGGTTCTGGGGTAAAGGAGGAGGCAGTCTGGCTCCCACGGGCGCAAGACTGGGCACTGCACTTGTTCCAGGCTGGTCACGATTATTTATCAAACTTGACTGCGTTAAAGGTGGTCCTACAACGACACCACAGAACAGATCACTAGTGAAACAGATAAAACATGCATTCAATTCAACAGCCTGTTTATGCCTTGCTTTCAGCAAGTTCAACATTTTCAGTATTTACAATCCCACTGCAGTAAAAGCAATCTGAAAGGCCCCACTCAGGTAAGTTCCTCTGATTCAACAAGTCTTCTTTCCCAAGAGGACAAAGATTTAATGGGAGAAGGAAAGAATGGAAAAAAAAAAAGGGTGAGCAGAAAAATAAGTGTCTTTAAATTGCCAACAGATTTATCACTGCCAGAGCTTGCATTAGCTAACACAGCTCCTCCCTCAGCTCTGCCATGCCGAATCAAGGCTTGCTCAGAGCAAGAAATCCTACTGGCACCAGTTAGGTTATGGCTCGTGCAACGTTTAGGGTTAATCTTCCACAGAATGTCACCTACCCACAGCTGTTGCTATTCGATACACCTATGGCTGCCCGTGTCCTGTCACTGGGACCAGCCACCCCAGACACAGTAACCATGTATCTAGCACTATTTCTTCACAGGACTGACACTGCAACAGGCACTAAGATAAAAAAGCTCCACAGTCTTGGAAATCACTGTTGAGCTAAAATAGACCTTAGAGGTATTGATTATCTGCCACTGAGAAGCAGTACAAAATACAGCACAAAGAGAAATCTATTAGAACTTTTACGAGACTAAACTTCAACATTAGTGCTTTGGGGGGACGGGGGGCAGGTAGAGAAAAAAGGTAGTGATCCAATTGTTTGGACTGATGCTGACATCCCCAGGGTCAGGATATAATCTGATACACTCCCCACACCCCATCTCCCCACCTGATTTATGCAATTAAACTTGGAGTGCCAGGAACATTGTACTTCACAATCTGATTTTCCACCATTATTCTGGCACTATTTGGAATAGCACGTGGCTGGCAAAGGAACTCAAACTTCCAATGCACACAGGTCTCCTGGGAGAGCCATCATTTTAATGTGGTGACATAAAGAAACACAGAACACTGCTTTGACTTACTTGGTACGGGAAGCACCACGGGAGGGGGTGCCTGCGGATGAGCTTGGGGAACCGGCAGCCTCATATTACGAGCTGGACCCGGCAAAGGGGGCAGGAGCATACCAGGAGGAGGAGGGAGCCCAGGAGGTGGTGGAGGAAAAGGAATCATACTTGGCAAGGAAACTTCATCTACTACTAAAGGATCGTTTCCGTGATCAAAATGGCAAAGGTCACCAAGCACACAAAATCCTCGCTCTGCAAAACAGAACATTTCAGAGACATTTAAAAAAGTAGCAGCTGTCAGTGATGGGTAGCATCTCCCTCTTCACTGCAATTTCTTAGTAAAGAAAACATGCATTCACTAATCCAGCAGTACATTATCAGATGAGATTTCAAAATAATCCAAATTAAAGTGATTATCAATAGAAGCACATGAACATACACGCATCTGTCATAAAAGTTGGGGGAAAAAAAAAAGTCAGGAGTGCCACTTGGTTTATATTAAACACAAACACCACAATCTTCACCAGAACCACCAGTGGTTGAAAGGTTTGCCAGGCACATACAGAACTGTGAACAAACTTGAGTGTTCGTACCCAGCAACGGACAGACTATAAGTAAACTGCATCGGGTAAGACTAGTTGTTTCCCCAATAAAATACAGGTCTTACACATATCTTGCATACAAGGTACACTCCACATGACACTGCATCTTGGCTTGCTGCTTATTTACTGAACACCCAAAAAAAAAAAAGTCACAGAATAACTGAAACAAGGTAGGAAACCAAAAAACTAAGAAACAGTTTACCATCATAATCTCGACATCTTCTCTTGGGAGGAGGATTTCTGCCAAACGAACTGGCATTGCTGTGATTGTTGTAGTAATTTGACCAGCTCTCTGTTGTGCTTTCAAGGTGGTGTGCAGGTGCAATTACAGTGACAGAAGTGGGAATAGATTGTGCTGAGGAATACTGCTCAGTGGATTTACTGGTGGACACGGAAACTGGATTATATGAGCCATCAGCATCGTTTCTTTCACTCTTGAATTTCGATCGCTCTCGGTGCTCTGTTTAAAAAAAAAAGTAAGGTAAAGTCTTTCTGCTGTGTTCTGTATATCACAGCCTCAAGTAAAAGATGATATGGAACAGTATAAACTCTCCTTAAATGCCCAGTGTTCTGCATGTTAAACTGTTCTTAATGAGCTTAGTCTCACCAGTGGATTAAGAACTAAACAGAACGCAAATGTGTTTTCTTTGCAAAACACACATTGACTCCTCTACTCCTGATCCATTCTGGATTACAGCTTTCCTTTTTGCCTTCTCTTTTGACTTCAGAAAAGCTTGAAAGAACAAACCTACACCCCACCCTTATCTAACATGGTCTCATCATGTCTTGAAATCTACTGTGTTCTGTGCGTTGTTTTTCCAAGAGACCTGAATGAATTAGCCTTAAAAAGAATAATGGGACACATCATAACCACCTTCAATTACAAAGAAACCTTTTTAAAAATACACAGTAACAAAGTGAAAACGTGGGCAACACTGCTTTGTAAAAAAGACGGATCTTTGGGATAATAACAAGAAAAAAAATCAGCAGCTTTGTCAACAGACACAGCACAGAAATATCAGCTACCACTGGTATGCACCTGTGGATAAATGAAGAGGTTAGCAAAGAAGAAAAAAATCCCCTTAATTGCTCTACTCTGAAGAACAGCATCTGTAATTTCAGGAACAAAGTTCCCAAAATCTGTCTGAACTGCTCAAGGAGAGCTGCAGCCTGCCAGACCTGGCACATCACTGACACGAGACGCTCTGAGGCAGCAGCCTGGGCACTCACCAGCACTTCTGCTCGATTCACGGTCTTTGCTTCTTCCCCTGCTGCGGCTGCGGCTGCGGCTCAACCCTCTGCTTTTACTACGACTTTTACTCCTGCCTCGCCGCCAGCCAGACTTCTCTCTGTACAAGTCACTCCTGTCGTAGTATCTGTCATAGTCCCTCCATTTTCCATCATCTCTCTTTTTCTCTCTGGTTCTAGGAAAGACACATGTAGAGCGTGTTGATGAGAAGAGGAATCGAAATACAGAACAAGCTCGCACCACCCTTCAGCACACTCGAGTCTGAATTCCCAAATGACAGAAAAATACAGAACCTCGAGGTCAAATCACTAATTCAACCAAACCAGCACGGGGAGGACAAAGAACAGTTGCAAAGGTGAAACATTGTGAACAAGCACCTCCAGCTCCAGAAGACACCACCTCCCCCCAATGCTTTTCATTTAGATACCAAGGGAAAGAATGAAATTGATGACATTCCTGATATTAACATCTGAGAAATACTGTCAGTTTTTTGTAAGAGACCAACTTCTAGCGCAGGGTTCTCATGCATGTGATCAGCACACAGATAATGCATTGCAGATAAAGGAAAGGAGGAAGAAAATCACTATTTTAATGAAAAATTCCTACCTACAGGTAAAAATCCAGAGTTAAAGATTGCCAGTGAATACAGAAGGATATATTAATAAATATTCTGGTTCAAAACTAACCTTTGCTCACTGGAATCTGCACGGCTTCTCTGCGGACTGGAATACTTCTTCTTCCTGCTATCCCGCTCTTCTTCAACAGACTCTTGAAAATTCTGTTTATGAGACAGCTACCAACCAAGAATGAGTATCACTTTTATTTGAATGAAGAGAGTCAGACCAAGACTTACTATGGGTTAGCAACCTATACAAAACCAATATTTAAGTATTAACTGTACAGCACTACCAGTAATCAAGTGCCAGAGGTTGTTGTTTTTGGGGTTTTTTTTCCACATCTTTCAGGTTTTTCTGCAGAGGAGATGGTCCAAAACAGAACTACTTTGATATTTCAAATTGATATTGTAGATATTGTTTTTAAACAGGATTTGTGAGACAAGTCCTCCAGCCACTCTCTATCCTACCAGTGTGAGCAGATTTTCTGAATCTCGTAACTGGAACACATCTAAGGACAGTTACTTCCCCAAGTAGGAAAGTCACTCATTCATGCTTTGAAATAATTGCTTTTAAGTGTAAAACCTGTTCACACAGTTGAAGTAGCCACATTTCTTGCTGGCCTTGACAGGAGCAGTTTTAGCAGTCCATCAGCTGTACCTGTGCTGTAAATCCCGTTGAGCCCACAGTGTACCCTGTGGCTTCGCTGCCGTTTTACACGCTCACAAGTTACTGTAACTTGTGGTGGCAAAAGTTTACACACTATGGTCTCTAAATGGTTTTGGTGGTTTGTTTTTTTTTTTTTCCATTAGAACAAAACAGAAGGGAAGGCCTTCTGCATCCTGCCCAGGATTCTCTAGGGAGGTTCCCTGGCCTGACAGAGCCCTGCTTTCACACCAGGGTCCATCGCATGGCGTCTCGGGTCCCTTCCAGCCCGATCCTACACCTGGTTTGTTTTGTACCCTCCATTTGCCAGGGCCATGTAATATGCTGAGCTATATGATGAATCATTACGGCCCTAGTGATGCTGAAATACTAATTAGTGTGCTGAGCCTGTAAAGTTTTCCTATAAAGCTGCCCTAGACACTGTCTTTTACCTTACCCCTGCCTGCCTCCCCAAGCCCCCAACACCTCCCCCTTTCCTTGCAATGGTGTGCTGGTTAAGCCAAGTGCAGGTAGTTCTACAACTCCTGTTAGAAGTTATGAGAACTCACTGGAAAGCTATTAAAGTCAAAGTCTTGTATAGTTGCAAATTATGAACTTCCATCACCACAGCTACTTCCATAAACTGTTGTAACTCTGGGTCTTATTCTCAGATAAAAAAGAACATCAGAAAGAGAGACAAAAAAACTAAAGTGCAAATTGAATGTAAATCAACTGATGAACCACATTCTGTCAAATAAGGCCCTGCATTCCACAACAGGATGTAATACAACTTTGCTTGGGTTGACTGACAGATTTTCATCTGCAATTACATTATCACCTTCATGACCATCAGCCAGTTCTGACTCTGAAGAGAGAACAAATAACTCCAGCAAGGTCTTTCTTTCATGCTATTTTAGGTTCACAGGCAAAAGCACCAACCTGAATACTCATTTAGTGTACTTGTCAGAAAAACAACACTCCCCATGGTCCATTTATAAAGAGAGCAACAGTTTGTGCTCTTAACACTGCGTGACATAAGCATCCCTGGGGCGAGGGGAAAGGACCAGAATGTCATACATGCTCTTAGACTTTATTTGCATCTCTACTGTAGCAATTAAATCACATATCCAGACCGAAGTACCTTTGCAAGCTGTGATCAGTGTAGAGAAATAAAGAACATTTACTTCTATGGTAATTTTTTCCTCAAATCGCCCTCAAAGCTGGTACATTAAGATGCTACCAACAGAGGTCTCTTCTTGTGGAAAACCAGTAACTTAGAGGGAAAAACCACTCATCTTAGACAACTGATACCAGATAATCATACAACATATAAAGAGATACCCATGGAAAAATATTACTTGGATTTTCTCAAAAACTTGGGTTTCTTTCTCAATTTCGTCAGTTAAACTTCAAACAAGATAAAAGTCTGAACTTTTGGTAACTGAATGCTACCTCGATTTTAAATGTAATTATCCCTCAGTATCGAGGCCACTGTATTTCAGTGTTTATAAGCATTACAGAAAACATTTACAATGATTTGTATTCCTCACAGAACATGCAAAATTGGAAGAGGAAATGTTTTGAAAGGGCTTTGCTTCTTCCCCCTCTCTCAAACCCTTCCAAATCACTATCAGTTTGTATTGCCAGGGATGTCTGAGTAGGATTCCTGAATGCTATTAATCCAGATCAGAGGTAGTCCCTACAACGGATTTTAAAGTGTCCTTGTCTGAACATCCATCTGCCATTTTAATTCAGATGCACAGAGATTGGAAAGATCATTAGTCACAGTAAAGTGGATTTTTCTTTCACAGTTTGCCTCAAAATTTACAGGATGGCTAGCTTGATAATTAGAGGCAGACAGAAAAGAAAAAAAAATTACCTCCTCCTTGACTTCTTCTTTTTCCTGACCGGCAGGCTTTGCTTCTACTTTCGTGGGTTCAAGCGAAGGAAGATAACTCTTTGTGTACAGACTTTCAAAAAGTTTATCTACAAAACCTGAAGTTTCTGAGGATACAGAAAACAATAAAATATTATTACATATTCATTGAAGGGCACTGTTCTATTTCCCAGAGAAGTCCCTGAAAAAAGTATTCCAGGAGGACTGCTTACAGCAGTAACTTAACGAACAGCAGTTCCTCTCGAGGGGCTGGAATGACATTTGTGGAACTCGAGGATGTTTGTTTAGACACAGAAATTTGTCAGGTATACCAAGAGAGAAACAGAGATGGCTTTAATCGTAGTTACAACTTTGAAATGGTCTAAGGGGCAAGGTTGTCCAAAACTTATGACCAGTGAATAATCCCACAGTTGTTCCATGAGCTACTGTTAGCAGCTGCTTTGCGGCAATTTTATGAGTGTACATCATTCACAGAGACCAATCATCACTTTCTATCAGATTGCCAAAAAAACCCCACAATAACTTCCCCAGAGATTGCCAGAATTTCAGTTGTTTAAAACCTTAAATTTGAACCAAATGCCTGTGAGAGAAGCTCACCAGAAGCCTGAAGGATTAATATGGACCAGGTTTTCAAAAGTTATCAAAATCTATCAGAGACAGTTCTGGCAGCATGACTGATACTTTATACTAAATGGCTGGCTTCTATTTCACAGGATTTCCTCCTGCCCACCACAAACAAGACCAAACTATGCAACTTCACCTTAGATTTTTTTTTTTTAAATCACATCATCTTTGTTCCTTCAAACTCTGTAAGGAATATTTAATTCACGGATAGCAAGAAGTATTTAAGGTATCAGTGGTGCCCCATCCTCCCTCCTCCCCCCTCGGTGAGCAGATAAAGCAGCAGAAGGCACAGTACCTTTTTGCAGAAAGACGTCCAGCTGATCAGCACAGAAAGCTTTCAGCTCTTTCTCTGGCTTGTCTTTCTTGACTAATGCCACAACATAGTTGGCTAAAGCTGAGGGGTCTGCGTCACATCTATTGAGAGAAAGAGCTGTTCTTGATTCTGCTGCAGCACGCCAAAACCCCCGTGCTGGACAGCACTGTTACACAAGAGCCGTGCAAGAGAACCTGGCTGCACGTGTCAGATGCTCCTCTGACATCTTAAACAGATCTCAATGTGCTGGGACCACTGAGCCACCAGAGGTTCTTCCCAACTAGAGCACCGTGTTTAACTGCCCTGTGACCGCCCCACAGCTGACAACGTTCCCACTCCTCCTTCGCTCCTCCCTGGGCTTTGCTGCAGAAAAACAACTCTTCTTCCTTTGTATGGAAAGATCCAATTCTAGAGCAGATGCCACGGTTCTTTCCTGTCTCTCAAGTCCCACTCTACGAGAACAGCAGTGAGTGCAAGGAAAGTCACCACACCATTACTGTAAAGTAGTGGAGTGGTTTCAAAGCACCAAAACATTTTCAATGTGAGAAGTAGCTTAGAGGGACATACTGCAAAAGCACATTTTAAATACACACACAGGTATGTCCCGTACAGGTTAAGTTACACGCCTAACACACTGGGGTTTTCCTTCCCCAGGCTTATTCCCATGCCTACACTTTACAGTCATCCTGTAACACGTAACATGTCTGAAGGGGTGCGTTATTCATACAGATCTGTGCTACCTAAGCCCCTGCCTAGCTTCACCAAGGCCAGCCAGCCAGCTTTGTGCAGCAGTACTCCACCGCTAATCACTAAACTGGGTAGCGCTTAGGTACCATTACTCAGCTACTACAAAAAGTCCAAGTGTGAACCAGATTAAGAGTGTTAAATGATTAAGCAATAGCTCCTCACTTTGCTTCTCTCAAAAGATGCAGATGCAAGCCAACAGATAGTAGGTTGGAACTCAAGAGTTTGACAGTTTTTTAAAGATTCATATTTAGAGAGATGATTGTGTGCTTTCCAAGAACATTAACTATGTAAACAGATCTCAAGATAATCTTAAGTAAAAAAAAGATAATCCAGAAAACAAGCATAATGTAAAAAAGATGTGCAGGTGGCAACTGGCTGGGGCAAATGAAAAACCTCACTGAGCAGCCAGCGCAGCAGCTCTTCTCCAACTCTGTTTGCCATTCCCACCACCCAACGACAGGCACGTTAAGCACCAGAATTAACAACACAGAAACCATAAACTGACAGATTTTACAGTTCTTACACACACACTCTCACAAAAAGAAACAAACTGTCCCTTAAACTATTTGGTGCCAGTGCCCACTGAAACTGGCTATGGAGTTCCCACGGCAGGAAAGGGGATGATGGTCCACCACTCATAACCATTCCCACGCCTCTCTCCAAATGCTAGTTTCTCTTCGGCATTGCAGTACACCCATCGGGGAAATGTGTGCTTCCCCAGGCTAACCATCGTGTCTTTCTGGCTGTCAGTGCCCACCAGCACTCTCTAGACTCTGCCATGAGCCCTCGTCTCCAACATGCGTCCCTGTAATGCTGGCTCAAAGGAAAGCCGGGCAGCGTGGCGGAGGGGCGGCTGGGATTGGCAGCAAGAGTTACACTCCAGCCTAGACAGACCTTCGGGGTGAATCTGACCGTCTACAAGAGACCCTTTATCTCAGCGGAGAAAGAAGGAAAACCACGCAGAATTGTGAGGGGCTGCTACTGGATGGCTACAATCGAGCTGTGCGGAGGCCTATCTAAAGACACATCTGCGGGGTATCCGCACGATGTTCTGCGACTTCAGCCGGCTCTTGGCTTTGCTTTGTGGCAGCGCCAAGGCCGGCAGCTCCGGACACGGTCCCTTCCCTCAGGTTGCCGGGACACCCCGCACGCCTGCGTGAC
>VXBZ01000830.1:36098-55552 GCA_013399135.1 Heliornis fulica
GCGCGGCCCCCCGCGCGGGGGGGCGCGCCCCGGCAGCATGGCGGTGAGTGAGGCGGGGGCCCGCTCTGGGCGTCCGGCCGCGCCGGCCCGATTCTCCCGTTCTCCGCGGTTCTGCGGCCTGCGGGGCCGGAGGGCACTTGGGGCGCTTCAAGGCGGACAGTGTGTGCGGCCCAGGAGGGCTCCGCGGACGCGGGAGGAGCCATGCCGGTAGCGCGGTGCTGGGCCGGGCCGGAAGCTTTCCTCGGGGTCTCCCGGCGCGGCGGGGCCCGCTCGGTGGTGCTAGTGATGCGGGGGCGGGGGCGGCCCCTGCCCCGGGCCCCTGGGGGNCCCCGGTCCCTGGGGGTCTCCCCGGATCTTCGGGCTCGTCCGGGGGGTGGGCGGCCGCGGCGCGGTTATCCTGTGACCCGCGGCGTGACGGACGGGAAGGCTTATCTGAGTGGGGTCTAAACACTGGTGGGTTTAAAGCCGTGGGAGTGCTTTGGGCGGAGAGCTCAGGGCTGCAGCTGAGGAGGTGCCACGCTGCGGGAAGCACACCCGGAACCCCACGGGTGACACGCTCAGGAGCTACACCTGCTGCTGTCGTCCTGTCCGACACTTTTCCCTCGGCCAGATAGGGGCGAGGTGTGATCCTTAAAGCCGGCGTGCTGGCGAGTTCTCTGCCTGGGCAGAAGGTTGGTACCCTTTCCCTAAAGGTTCTGGCCTTGACTCAGAACGCGGTGTCTTAAGGATACGCGCTCAGACTGACGTTGATGGCGTTAGCAGTGCTCTGCTGTGAGCCCTGGTGTTACCCTGCAGTGCTCGGGGGCCCAGAAAAATGCTTCTCTGCACAAAAGGAGCCAAGATCTGCGTATCGCACAGGTCAGTACTTACTGACCCGTTCAGCCAGCTTCTTTCTGTTGGACAGGAGCGCAAAGGGACGGCAAAGGTCGATTTCCTGAAGAAAATTGAAAAAGAGATCCAGCAAAAGTGGGATCATGAACGAGTCTTTGAGGTTAATGCTTCAGATAGACAGAGCCAAAAGAGGTATTGTTACCTGTTTGTCAGGTTTTTATCCTCAACTGCTTTAAATGTCTTTGAGAGAACTTTTTTTTTTTTTCCAGATCCCCGGGGGGGCTTCTCCAGACTTCTTTTAGTGCATGAACTCTGTTGTCGGGGTTTGTCCCACTACCCTCTTAGTTGTAGAACTTTGCCCTTGTGTTGTGATCTGCAGCTCCAGCAAACATAGATCCCACTACTTACTCTCTACAGTGAGAGTAACAGAGCTCCACACACAGCTCCTACTGCAGCACCTAATTTATCACTCAAACCTTCGGGGCCATGGGGTCCTTTGCTCTTTACTCAGCCCGAGTTTTTCCTATTTGCCAATTAAGGAATAACTGTGTTGGTAGAGCATTGTTTCTAACTTGTGCTGGTTTTGCTCAGCATAACAGTTTGCTTTGGTAATGACTTTGTGGTCTTATGGGGAAATGTTCCTGAGTTGCTGCCTGTTGATTGCAGAAGTTTATTTTGAGAAGCTTGGCATGCTTGGGAGCACAAGTCCTCTTGGATCACTAGGATCAATCAATAGGATTGATGTCCTTTACATTGTGTAGAGAGGATTCCTTGTGGCACAGTGTTAGTCATTTTGGTTAGGTCTCTGGAGGACAAAGCAGGTACTTGTGTGGGAAAGCCAAACTAAACCTGGTAGTAACTACAGTGGTGTGACAGCTGTCAGCTTCTTAAAGTGGAGTATTTTGCAAGCAAACCAAGTGACTTTCTGCATGTTTATTCATCTGTGGCAGTGTCCTAAGGGTAAAGGCAAGGTGTGAAGCCGAGTGCAAAGGTAGAGGTAGAAATTTCCAGTGCCCTAAAGATCTGGAAGTTCTCTTTGTTGCCTTAAGAGGTCAGGTTACAACAATATAATACACACTCAAAGCACCGTGCAATGATACATCTTTGATCTGAGCAATTATTTGCGCTGTGCGATGAGAAAATCTGCACCTGGACACTGGGAGATTAAGTGGCTTCATGCCTTTGTGGGGATTTTTAGAAAAAAAGATTAGGACTTGTTACCTTTAGGGAGATGTTCCCTCTATTTCAGAGTTTCCCTGTGATGTCAGTCCTGTGTGGGTGTGTGGTGGTGTGGTTTTTTTGTTTGTGTTTTTTTTGTTTAAGATGCTGAATCTTGTTCCTGTGTCAGTTTAAAATCAAAGACTCATGTTACAGGCACAGAAAATATTTGAATGCTGCTGATAGTAGCTGAACATCAGTGAGCTGTTTTACTTGTGCATCCTCTGATGATCATTTTGAAAGCTAATTACATGGTTTAATTCTCTGAATTTCTTCCCAGCAAAGGGAAGTACTTTGTTACCTTTCCTTATCCCTACATGAACGGCCGCCTTCACCTGGGGCACACATTTTCCTTATCTAAATGCGAGGTAAGAGTTTGGCTGGTATCTTTAAATGCTATAGAACAGATGCTAATTTTATAGTTAAATTTGGAGCTAACAGCATGCTTTGCTACTGATAGATTCAAGAATGACTGAGTTCAACCTTTCTTTTTCACCCTCTATTTTCAGTGGAAATATTGCCAGTTGAAGCACAATCGGTGGCATTTCTCTTAGTTCTAGGAGGCTGGGCTACAGGTGTTTCCTCTCTTCATTCTTTCAGATCTGCCAAGACTTTTAGGGGATGCTTCTTCTTGCCATCTCTCTATCTGCTCAATGGCACAAACTTCCCATGAAGGCTTACTGTCTGTTGCTTGTGACTACTGTGCTCTGTGGTAGCAGACATACTAGTGGATGGGATTCCACAAAATCCATTCTTCTCTAGCCAAAACCAGCCCCCTTAAAGTTAGAAAGCTTGTGCAGCCAGGCAGTGGCAGACTTTATGAAAGAATAAACTAGAGTTTACTCATGAGCTTAGACATGTGTTTGTTTACCTGGCAGTAGTTTGATGCTGAAGAAGGAATCTCACTTAATTTTTGAGCAGGGTGTTAATTTAGCCTTGCACTGTTCTTGCTTCATCTGTTTTGTTTTTCCACTTTATATAGTTTGCAGTTGGGTACCAGAGGTTAAAGGGAAAGACCTGCTTGTTTCCATTTGGTCTGCACTGCACTGGGATGCCTATAAAGGTAAGATGATTTGAGTTGCTGAGGGATTCTCTAATCCTTTGTGTATTTAAGACTGCTGAGGGCATTGCTTACTGTCTGTCCAGAGTGTCATGTTAATTTATGTAAAAATTCTTCATGACAGTGTGACTTGGAACCCGGATTTGTTGTGCTTGAATTATACCTTACTACTTCCTAGAAAACACGATGCTTTAAAACTAAGTTTACTTATTTTATCTCTTAATTTGCAAGAAAATTCTCCCTGTAAACCTGTTCTTGTCATGGCAGGCTTTCTTGGAGTTGCAGAATCTCCTACAAGTTATTGCAATGTCCAGAAAAGGTTTAAAGAGTTGCTGTGAAATGCAAAGAGTAGGGAGTACTCCTTAGCTATGGTTGAACCAGTTGCCTCAGCTGAGTGCCAGTGGGCTGCCAATAACTGTCTTTTTTTAGGCTTGTGCAGATAAGCTGAAACGAGAAATGGAATTATATGGCTTCCCACCTGAATTTCCTGATGAGGAGGAGGAAGAGGAAGAAAATTCTGCTAAAAAAGAAGAAGAAATTATTATCAAAGAAAAAGCAAAAGGCAAAAAGGTAAATGTTAATCTAGGGCGTTCTGGGTTGGTAGCTGTGATTTCAGAGCTTCAAAGTATGTGTGATGGGTTTTCCCTCCTCACATTCCTCAGAGAAACCTGGGATACAATTATTTAGATTTTTTTTTCCAAGATAGCTGCTGCTTTTGAGGGAGACTTTGGAGGTAGGCCACCTCTGCGTGCTCCCAAAGGTTCTGTTTTAGAACATGCAGTCTTACTGGTGACTGGTGCACTGTTAGTAATTTCCTGAGAAAAATGAAATCATCCAGAGTAATGACCTGATTTCCAGCCTCTCTCATCCCACTCAAAGTATTCACAAACAAGCTGTAGGAAATACAACTTTGCTTTCTCAACAGTAGAGTTATTATATTTAACAGTAGGGTTATTATATTTATATATATTTGTACACCTACTATTCTGCTTATTACCTTGAAAATTGGTAGCTAGGTAGCCCATTGTGACTGGATACGCTGAGTAAAGTCCTCCTGTCAATTTTTGCTTATCAGGTATTTAAATGAGACTTCAAATTTGGGGGCTGTCACAAAGAAGGAAAAGAATCAAGTCTAAGGAAAACTTGGAGATGTTTGTGTGTGTTTGTTAGATTGCCACGCATGAGGTTTGGGGTCTGTCAGTTCCTCATCAACAGAAGGTGTGACCATGCCTGCTCTTGCAGGTACTAAGGTGCTGTTGGGTCCACCCTTTCTGCAGGTGGTTTGGGTAGGTCTGGGATTGTAACTGTTGGGAAGGGGAATTAATGTAGGTACTGGTGGGTATGAGCAGGGAAATTGTGTAGGTCAGAAACTCTGGTTGTTAATTGTGGTGGTTTGACTGCTAGAGGAAGGATGCTAACATACTTGTGTTCACTGGTGTGTCTGGGACTACAGCCCTGACATTAGTAGCTTTACATGCTCGAGATCCCTTTTCTGTTGTGACTACCAGAACGTGCACTCCTCCTCATCACCACTGTCCTTTCAGAGTAAGGCTGCTGCCAAGACCGGCTCTTCCAAGTACCAGTGGGGAATCATGAAGTCTTTGGGTCTGTCTGATGGAGAAGTAGTCAGATTTTCTGAAGCTGAGCATTGGCTGGATTATTTCCCCCCCCTTGCTGTCCAGGATCTGAAGAGCATGGGATTGAAGGTAACTGTGTGACACGTGGCGTGCAGTTCTGCAGACAGCTCTCCTGATAGTATGTTTGTGGATATGCTGCTTCTCCTGTGGGAAGACTGTCTGCCCAACACCACCCCTGTGCTAGAAAGGCTTCTGGTATTCTCCCAATCTGTGTAACCTTTCAGGTGTCTTGGGTGGCAAGCAAGTGCTTTCTCACAGTGCATCCACCCTCTGTGGTGACCGTAGCTGGAAGCAAGGCTCACATAAAGGAGCATGGCTCTCCTCTTCCTGTGGTGGATGAGTGCTTTGTGGTCAGCCTTGACAGTGATGTGACATTCAACAAAGATGCTTGTCCTGCCAAGAACAGGTTTTACAGATAAATACGGGCAGAGATTCTGAAACAAGGTAGTGCAGAAATCTGGGTGAGTGGTTGGTAAAAGCTTCTAAAAGTAACAGAAAGCAGACTGGGCCTCAAGCCCTGATGGCTCTGCTCTGAAAGGCCATGCACATGCAGATGGCACAGTTGGGTTTTAAGCATGTGCCCCTTGCCATGTACACTTACATTCTTTTTTTGGAGAGAAACTTCTACTTACTTTTAAAAGAATAGTTTTGCTGTCGCCAGGTTCCTTCAGTTGCGTTACTGCTTGATTTACCAGTCTGCCCTTCACCCCAGGTGGACTGGAGACGCTCTTTCATTACCACAGACGTTAATCCCTATTACGATTCCTTCGTGCGATGGCAGTTCCTTACACTGAAGGAGAGAAACAGGATTAAATTTGGTAAACGGTAAGTCTGGCACTCAGCTCCGAGCTCACCGTGGGGGTGGGTGTGGGTGTGGGTGTGGGTGAGCTGAGTGTTGCTGAGGTGGAGCCCTAGGGTATGTCTCTAGAATGTGCTTGGAACTCATGTTAAATTGAAATCCGTTCACTGCACGTGCTCCACTAGACGTACTATAAAGGATGTGTCTATTGTGTAGCAAGGCATTTAAGATTGTGTTCTTGCCTGTTTTTCTCTGAATGCCAACTCAAAATGGGGCCAGTGCTGAAAACTCTTGTGAGAACTGAACGGTGACATCAGTGGAAATGGCTTGACACAAAATTTGAAAGTATCATTGAGGGCTCTCCTTCTCATTAAGATCTCATTTCATTTTTTTTTTTTCTCTTGGGCTAGACATTATTTGCCACTAAATGAAAATACCTTTTCCTAGATACACAATTTATTCTCCAAAAGATGGGCAGCCTTGCATGGATCACGACAGGCAAACAGGAGAGGTGACATTTTTATTTGACATTTTCAATGTATTGCTTATGATCTTAAATACTGAATTGGAAGATACACTTTATCTTGGAACAACATGTATCTTGTATGTACAGAATTGTCAGTTTACAGTTGTCATTAATATATGTGAAAATTGAATGAACTCCTTGATGGAGATTATTTGTCTTGAGCAGTGGATCATATATTCCATTGTGGCTGTTTTGGGTGATTTTTTTTGGGGGGGAGTGATTTGTGCGAGCAGCATCACTACATCATTTCGTTATCTGCCTGTTGGAACAAAATAAGCTGCTAACTTACATGCTGCTGAGATGGTGCCTGTGGTGAGTAAACTTTTTGGATGTAGAGACAAAGTACGACCCCTCTGCCATCCACGTTTTGGTGATCAGCCAGTTACGTCAATGGAAATGGGATTCACTTGGAAGAAAGTGTAACTGCCTTAAATAGCATTTAGTTTACTTCAGAGTAGAGTTTTTCTTTACTGCTTGAGTCAACATCACACACTGATTGCTGCATTGTTGATGTGGATTGCAGGGTGTTGGGCCTCAAGAGTATACGCTGATAAAAATGAAGGTGTTGGAGCCTTATCCTGCAAAATTAAGGTAGATCTTGAATTTGTAATGGCAAATAGGTTTTATCTTGTGGCTAGTAGTGACCATTAAATCAGTCTATTTTGCCTAATGCAGAATTTAAGTTCACTCTGTGATTTCTGCCACTTCAAAGACTTGGTCTCTGTTTTAAGCTGCTGTATTTGCTGGTCTGTGGAACTCAAATTGAAGTTTAAAAAATAAAGAAAAGAAAAAAACTCACAAAGAACTTACTGACCTACTTTTATCCCTTAGGAAATGCTACTTAAAAGTTCAGATTACCTTAACAGCATGTTCTGTGTTGCCTTGAATGTTTTTATTTTGATGACTTATACCTTTTTTACCCCCCCTGCCTCAGTGGACTAAGAGGAAGAAATATCTTCTTGGTGGCTGCTACGCTCAGACCAGAGACCATGTTTGGACAGACTAACTGCTGGGTTCGCCCAGATATGAAGTACATCGGCTTTGAAACTCTGAGTGGGGATATTTTCATCTGTACCCAGAGAGCTGCCAGGAATATGTCCTACCAGGGCTTTACAAAAGACAATGGAGTGGTACCTGTTGTCAAGGAGCTGATGGGAGAAGTAAGCATCCTGCAGCTTGCTGGTCAGGCTTGTCTCTTCCTCTGAGCTTACGCTTGGAAAGGTGATGTTAGAATTCTCCTTAAAAAGAAAATGTAGGAAGTATTATGAGAATTTCAGTGAGTTTAGTGCCTAAAAAGCAACCAGAAGACAGCCTTCTTGGCAGCAGAGCTGAGCTGCTTCTGGGTCATTAACCTGATGCACTGACCTGTGGACAAATGCATCACTGTTGCTTTAGCACTACTCCGTGACAGAATGGTTTTAAGTAAAGTCTTTCTGCATGCTGGGGAGCAATGACTCAGGGTGGAAAGGGCCAGGGGAAGGTAATTGTTGGAGCAGCTTATGTGAAACAGCTCATTGGTGCTGATACTTCTGGTATAGCTCTGAATGAAGCTTTCATAACTTAATGGTTGAATGTTAGTGGTTTTGATATTTACTGTCTGTCACTTTGTGCTTTGAGTAAGTGTAGTTAGTGGTGTTTGTTCATCCTGATGCAAAGTACATTCATGCTGTTTGCATCACTTGATCTCCATTCACTAAAACATGTCACTATCTCTCTTGATCCTGCTTTGAAGCATAGAACAGAAAACACAGTTTTTGTTTCTTTGTTAGTAGATGTGATGTGAATTCAAGCAAACTGGAGAGGCAGAAAATAACTGCCACATCTAGCCTACCTCCAGTCAGCACACACTGTAGGCTTTTCCTGCCCTTGCTCATCGAGCTTTTGACACTAGCTTCCTAATTCATTCCTGTCTCGATGCTGATGTGCTTCCCATGTTTAGAGGCAAATTGCTCCTCTTGCTGTGTTCTTCCAACTCTGTACTTCAATAGTTCTGTTTTCTCTGAATCACTTCCTCTATTACCTAATATTTGGCTGCTCTACCAACACATAGGCCATATACTGTCTTTAATGGCACATGTGTGCTTTTCATGTGTACTTCTTTCTTGTCTAACTGTGTATATGTATTTAATTTGTAATATGTGAGGAGTGCCAGCAAATCTGAAGAATGCTGGCCAGGAGAGCTTACTTGGCTAGGCTGATAACCTGTTAGTTACTGTAATGATGCTCCTTTGTCCTGTGTAGGAGATTCTCGGGGCTGCGCTTTCGGCACCTCTCACTGCCTACAAAGTTATCTATGCTCTGCCCATGCTCACGATCAAGGAAGATAAAGGTAAGGTTACAGCAGTGTCCTGCCAAAGCCTGTTTGATGCAGGCTGTGTGGTCAGTAGGTGTTGGCTAATGTTTTGTCCATTGTAACCCTTTCTTTGTCCAGGAACTGGTGTGGTAACAAGCGTTCCCTCTGATTCTCCTGATGACTTTGCAGCCCTGAGAGATTTGAAAAAAAAGCAGGTCAGTCTGTTAACTGAGCTTCTTCTGTTTCAGTTTCCTTTCCCTACTGCAGAGGGTCAATCCAGTGGGTGAAATGAAACTCCTGCTAATTGGAGTTTTGCCATGTCTAACTTGAAATCATAGTAGTTAAAAAGAAATGAAGTTAAAACCAGCGGGTCTGCAACAGATTCTCAGACTTCAAAAAGAGTTTTGTCTGAGAATTGTGTGATTTTGTCTGTATGTTAAGGTATAGAGGAGTACCAGTGAGATCAAAATAAATTCTACTTGTGGAAATGACTTCCAGAGATTGACCTCTGTATAAATTTCAAATGAGACTGAAAGTACCTGTTGCTGTTGTAGCTTCAAGAGTACAACAGTGTCCAAACTACAGTGTCCCTGGCTACTGAATTTTTGTCCCCCTTCTTTTCAGGGCAGGGTGGTAGTGTTTCTTCCCTCTTAAGTTTGGACAGTTGTGACAAAGAATCACCTGGAAATGAGACTGAGATTGAACTTGGGTGTGAGAAAAGATGAGAAGGCAGGGAAGTGGCTTTGCTTTATAACAGGCTGCTATGTACAAGAAAGACCCTATGACTAGATAAAAACCTTTGAATCTAGAAAACTTTTTTCTTCTAATCCTATTGCTTTTTTTCCTTGTAACTACTGAAGGCTCTGAGGGTGAAATATGGCATCAAAGATGAAATGGTCCTGCCATTTGAGCCGGTAAGCACCTCCAAAGTTGTCCCTGCAGTACACGTGACTTGGCATTCATTGATGAGAGCTGTGCCTGCCCTTTCCAGGACGTCTGTTTAAAGTCCTCCCTGAAAAGTGTCGTTATTTGTTGAGATTTTGGGTCCATTGGGTGTTGTGACCAGGATTTGTTACTCTGTGCTGTACTTCAGAGGTAAAGTGTTAATTTTGGTGGGAGCTGCTTGTTTGGAGAGTGGATTGCATCGCTGTGGTGACCACCTCTGGGTTGAAGCCCGGTCGTTGCTGTATCTAGTCCCGTACTGCTCAGGCAGGCTCACAGCATTTCCAATGCAGAGATTCATATGTTACAGGTGAAGTTGTCCCAGTGTGCTGCATTGCCTTTGCTGCCAGCACCTCACTGGTTTCACTGCTGGTACAGCGTGGTGCTGGTGTCCTGCCAGCAGACAGAGGTGGCTGTTGCTGGTGGGAGGGCAGAGCAGGAGTCCTGCAGGGGACTGCTGGCTTGCGTTGAGTGGAGTTGTGTTAATAGTTTGCAAGTCTGTTCAACTTGACTAGTAGTAGATGCTGCAGATTCGCACACAGAGTAGCACAATAGAGTAGAAATCTGACATTAGCTCTAGTTTCCCCTTCTACTGCCATTAGGGCTGTGTTTTAGTACTGCTTTTAGCCAAAATACCACGTGGTACAAACTTACAGATAACTAGTAATAACAGACTCTTCTCCCCTTCACAATCTGGGTTTGAACTCCTATGTCAGCCTCAGGACCACAAACCAAGTGAAAACCTTATTTCTGTTCTGTTCAGTGCATCACCTCTAGTGAAGCTTGTGGATTCTGGAAAACAAAACTTTGTCTAGATTTTATTATGTTGAGATAATGTGAACTGAACTGTGATCTCACACTGTTCTGTTTATTCTCAGGTGCCCATCATTGAAATCCCAGGCTATGGCAACCTTTGTGCTCCTTCAGTCTGTGATGAGCTCAAAATCCAGAGCCAGAATGACAGAGAGAAACTTGCTGAGGCCAAGGAGAGAGTGTACCTGAAAGGGTTTTATGAGGGAGTAAGTAATAAAAGTCTTTGATAAGTTTTCTTGCTTAGTTTGATTAGAAGGAAAAAAAAAGTGGGTAAAGAATCTTGTTAAAAGAAAAATCCAAACCCACCACTGTATTCCTATTTTTATGTGTCAGATCTCGGTAATGACTGCTCCTTTGTGTTTATCTAAAGAACTATTGCACCTATTGTTAATTAATAAAATCAACTGCAGTGACCCATCTTTTCCAGGTAATGTTGGTGGATGGATTCAAAGGACAAAAAGTTCAAGATGTCAAGAAGCATATTCAGAAGATGATGGTGGACAGTGTATGTGGTAGTGTGCACTCAGCTTCTTTTAAATTGCCCATCTTGTCTCTTCACAGTAGCCAAGTGGATGACCCAGCCTCCGGGTCTGCAGTCCTCTAGTTGGTGCTTTGGATAGCTCCAGAGTATGACATGGTGCCAAGAGAGGAACTTCGTGTTCCTGGGCTAAATGAGATGTCTAGTTGAACTGGGGACCTTTTATTCCCTGATCATCCCGTCCCTTTGTCTAGGAAGTATTTTGGTGGTTTGCTTTAATATTGCTCTAATATAGTTGGGAGGATGATGAAAGCGTAGGGCCCGAATCATCAGTTTTTCAAGCCTGCCAGTGTAGGATATGTGTGACATGCAGACACCCCACTCCTGGGGTCTCTTGGGCAGAGAAGGAAGAGCAGTAAATGAAGATTGTGTCATCCCTAAGCTTTTCCTGAGGGGGACCAGAAGTAGGAGAGGATCCAGTTATTTACCCAATTGCAGCATTGCTGTGTTCAAATTGCAGTAGACACTCCCCCTCTTTCACCCTGCATCGGAACACGTGGCTTGTGAAGGTAGAATTGAAGCTTGCCATTACGTTTGTCTTCACCCCATGCTCCTCCCAGTAGGGATGTGGTCAGAGAGTGCTGCTTTGTGCTCCTGTCCTCCTTGATGTCAAGCATGGAGATGCTCTTCACAGCACTGTGGTCCGATACCTCAGAGAGGTACATGGTCAAGTGTCCCTCTCACCTTACCAAGGCGAGTGCGGAGGCAGAGGGCCTGTGCAGTGCTGAGAGCTGTGTGATAGGTGAACGCTGTGGAACAAATGAGGACTGAGAGGATGCTTCTTGGTCAGATGTGAGGATTTTCAAGACTATGCAAAGTCCTTAGATCTCAGCTTTCTCTGCCCTTTTGACTCTAGGGTGAAGCCATGATTTATATGGAACCGGAGAAACAAGTTATATCGCGGTCTGCTGATGAATGTGTGGTGGCCCTTTGTGACCAGTGGTAAGTGAAGTAAAGCTGTAGTTACAAAGTGACTGCAAAATTATATCTTACTTTTGGATTGCTTGTTACAGTGAACTTTCCCTGACTTGTAGGTATCTAGATTATGGTGAAGTGAACTGGAAGAAGCAGGCGTCAGAGTGCTTGAAAGACCTAGAAACGTGAGTTCTAGAAGTGGGTGTGAAGAGGAGTGAGTGCTGCTGCTGGTCTAGAAGGCCTGTCAGGAGTAATTGGTAATAACTTGTTTCTTGCAGGTTTTGTGAAGAGACTAGGAGAAATTTTGAAGCTACTTTAGGCTGGCTCCAAGAGCACGCGTGCTCCAGGACATACGGCTTAGGTAGGCAAAATGCTCCTCCTCTCACTCGGTTTTTTGTGTGGATGGTACTTGTTTCTGGGAAAGCCAGAGTGCTCTCTGGTGTCCAGAATGCTATAGGTAAGGGTAGAGCAGACTTGCCCATTTACACCTTGGCCCAGCATCCCAGAGAAGGCACACATTCTTGAGAGCACATGGCCAGCAGTAACTGTATCTTTGAATCGCTACAGTGATGTCGTGCAGCACCTCTGTAGCCTTTTGCTTGGGCCAAAGGGACCTCGGAAGAGGAAACTAATCCCATTTCCTTGGTGTCCTTAAATTCTGACTGACCTTCATCTTGTGTAGCATATGACATAGAACAACTGTTAGAACTGCTTTACAGCACACAGCAAAGCATTGTGAGCTGAAATATTTTTGACAGTTGTGTTAAGAAGCCGACTACAAAAATAGCAAGTATGATCTCATAAAATTTTCAGATGCATAACTTGCATTTTAAAAGCATAGGCATGAGCACTTGCATGTAGATGTGTGTGTTCCCCTGACAGCCATGTTCTGCTCACGTGTGTTTGTCAGTAGGGATGTTGCTGGCTGTATCCAATACCTGTCTTCCATCTCTTCTAGGCACCCGGCTACCTTGGGATGAGCAGTGGCTGATCGAGTCTCTCTCGGACTCAACTATCTACATGGCCTATTACACAGTGGCTCATCTGCTCCAGGGTGGTGACCTGAGGGGCCAAGGAGAATCTCCTCTAGGCATCAGGTACCAGAGGAACTCCTTAAGCTTTCGTGTTTAATTCCCTGTGCTTATTTCCTGGACTGGTTTTGACAAACACTTCCCAAGCAGGCTGATTTTTTGCTTTTGTGTTCAAAAAGGATCATTGTTAGGACCAAACCTGCTATTAGTGTAGGGCAAATCTGGGGAAGGGAAATGAGGAGAGAGCATGGTGGCTAAAAGGTACAAAAACCTGCAAATTCCTCTGGAAGTGTCCACATATGGATAAAAGAATGCAGGACCTTCCTACGATGGCTCTGTGACCTCTCATAGGGTGATTGTGAACTGGCAGTGACAGAGATCAGAGAGCTGAGGTAGTTACAGCTCACTGGCAGTGGAAAACCCACTGCTGATCCTGCCTTGACTCTCGTGCTCTAATTCTTCATCTCTTATGAACTATTCTCTGAAGTAGTTTACACCCCAGAACTGGAACTTTCCTTAATGCTGTAACTAATCTGAAAGCCATTTCCAAAGTGAAGATTCTGACAAACAGAAATAGTTCTGAAACTTGGCAAGGTTTTAATTTTGGCTCAAACCTTGCTAATTATAGAGAGGCTACCTGTGTACTAGTCATGTCTGGAAGCAGCCTTTGAAGTGAGCATCCTGAGCCCTGAATTACAGCTTTGATGTAATTACATACAATTAGAGTGTACTCTTACATGAGTAGATAACATCGTTCTTACAGCGTGAGCAAGTGCTTTTACCAAGGCTTCCTCCGAGGGGTGAAGTCAGAGGGGTTTCTGGTGCGTCACGTCAGCGCCGTTTGGTTGCACCGGGTGGGCGGGAAGTGACCGCTGCAGCCGTAACTGGCAGCACAGCACAGTAACCACCGGATCCAACCGGGCACACTGGTGCTGGGCGGCATCAGCTGTCACTTGAACTGGCTCTTTGAAGTGTCCTGGAGGTCCAGAATGCTTTTTCTCTGCAAAGTATGGGCCAGAGCACCTCGGTAGTTGTTAACAAATAGTGAACTTTTGTTTGGAGTTCTTTAGTTAGATACTACCTGCACACATGTGGACCTGGTGGACTTCAGTGTAGTTGTCAGGAGCTAGGAGGAAAGGTCTCTGTAGGAACAAGGAGGGTTTCTTAATGCTGGCCAGTGGCTGCAGGGCTGCAGTCCGAGGTACATCTTGTCAGTGTCTTTGTTCAAATCACAGATGCTGCCTTTAATAGTTGGTGGCATTTATTACCAGACACATTTTAATTTTTAGTGGATTCATTCTATTCAGAGTGGAAAAAGGCTGCTAATTTTTCCATATAGGAGGCAACCTTGAGTTGTGCAGGAGTTCTTGTGTCCTCTTGCTCTTTCCTGTTTGTGAAGCCAGGAGGGGTGGCTACAGGTCCCGGTGCCAGGGAGGGCAGGGAAGCTTGTGAGCCAGCCATAGGCTGGCAGCGTTTGGTTCAGGTCACAAGTGGCACTCGGCAGCAGAGGGAAGGTTTTTTTGTAAAAGAAAAAGTCAGGTTTCTGGGATGTTCAAGATCATGTGTGAGGTATTAGTTACACCTTCTCTGCAAGAGTCTTCAAGCTTTGTTAGGAAATGCCAAAGAGCAGGTAGAGAGGGCATGGCTTGGGCAGGGCTTCTGCACTGTGGTGTTGGACTGTCTCATCTGCCCTTAGACAAGGTACCTGTGCCCTCTGTCTGTGTTTGCTCTGCTGTCAAAGGGGGTACGTTGTGAGAACCACTGACAGGTTTGAGCTGACTTTCTCAAAATGCTCTGGAGTGTAAGAGGGACTTTCACTGTCATCTCAATGTGGGACTAATTCTGTGCAGGGCACATCAAATGAGCAAAGAAGTTTGGGATTACATCTTCTTCAAGGCAGCTCCGTTTCCTAAAACTGAGATTCCAAAAGAGAAGTTGGACAGGCTAAAGGAGGAGTTTGAATTCTGGTATCCTGTGGATCTCAGAGTTTCTGGCAAAGATCTTGTTCCCAATCATCTGTCATACTACCTCTACAACCACGTGGCGATGTGGTCAGATCAAAGGTAAGCATGGAGCAAACACAGCCGGCATGCTGGAGACAGCTGGAGCTGATGTTGGAATTGCATTCAGCTGTCTCTGGAGGCATGAGGTGCTCAGGCAGCAGGTGAGAAAGCAAACATGTAAAAGCAGAGAACAGCTTTTAACTTAAGCTTTCATTGGCCTGACTTAGAAAAGCCAGATGTATGCTGTGAACTACTTTTCCTGTGGATTGTAGTTCTTTCCACCTTCAAATATGCTCTGTTTTTTTGTTTTTGTTTTTTTTTTTAAGGTGTCACTTAAGTATATTTTGCAGATTCTACTTGAAGTGTTTATCCCAAAATGGAACACAAAACATTTGTCTTTTTAAAAAGAGAAAGTGTATTTACCTTACCAAATGCTTTGTGTCCTGTCTCTCTACAGAGAAAAATGGCCGGTAGCTGTGAGAGCAAATGGACATCTCCTCCTCAATTCTGAGAAGGTACTGAAAGGTTTTGTGTACAAGGTGACTTCTGTGGTTGTTGAGGCACCTGCCAGCCTGGAAAAATCCTTGCAGTTTAAAGGGAGGACAAAATGAAACCTCTAGTGTCTTCACTGGTGCCCTCCAGTTTTCTGTTAGTCAGAGGTAAAGATCTGCCTTTCCTCCAACCCCAGCTGCTCCTGGTAGCTCCTGTGTGGCTTCTCCAGGTCAGCACACATTTCAGTGTGTTTCTGTTAGGCTTCAGGCTAATGTAGAATTATTTTATTTCTTTACTAAATTTTAGCTTTGTTGAGCATTGGAGTAGGTGCAGTGAGAGGATGAGATTTGTGCCAATAACTTGCTGACGTATGCAGGTTACTGAACTTGGAAGTGCCTAAATCTGGGAGTTAGGCTTGGACACTGCCCAGTATGAGGCAAAACCACTTTCCAGAGTCCTCCTTGAAAAATCAATACAGGATGAGCTGAAAAATGCCCATTTTGAAGTAGTGTTTAAGTTAGGTAATTTCTGGAATTAAATTTTGGTATCAGCTGTCGTGTTTGACAAGGTCTGAGGTGGATCCCAAGTGCTGCAGGAGGCAGTTACCAGTTCCCTGCAGTAGCAGTGTACCTTAGTGGTAACAACTAGTGTAAGCCTTGAGACAAGCTTCAGGGCTTGGATGAATGCCTGCAAAGCTTAGTCTGCTTTTGTTGTGAGACCTAGTTCAGATTTAGCAAAGTGCTTTTGCTGTGGTTCATGAGAAAATACTTTCTCAAGGGTTTGCCCAAAGTCTTGCTGTGTCTGTCTTGCTTATCCAGTGGCAGAGTGGATGTGTCAGGAAACGACTCTTGTCTTTCAGATGTCTAAATCTACAGGCAACTTCCTTACCCTAACTCAAGCTGTCGACAAGTTTTCTGCAGATGGTAAGTGTGTTCTGACCTGCATCTGGTTTTCAGTTATGCCAAAAATGACTGAAATTAGTGTTTTGCTCTCAAAGGAGCAGTGGGTTTATTGAAGCAATGAATTACCATAAATCCACCGCTTGCCACCTGTTCTTGTTTGAAAAGCTGAACTCCATTTAGAAAATTGGGATGCATGTTAGCACAACATCTGTTCTAAGGAGGAACCTGGCACTGAGACCTCCCAGAGGGGCTGCCTTCATTCTTGCACAGTCACATGCAAGCCCAGGACTCGTGCAGCCAGTGCTTGCTGTGTATGTGTGCACACCGTGCTCCTTCTCGCAGGCTCTTGGTTTCTGACCGTTCTGGTCTCCTGGTTCGTGTGTCTGCCTGGTTTTCTTCCAAAGGAGGGCAGTGTCCCTCTCCTGGGTGAAGTCCGTCCTTTGAGGTATCTCTTTAGGTTGCCAGGCAGTTTGTAGCTTCACTGCATTTTATTAACTTGTAATGAAGAGGTAGTTGTAATTAATTTTGAGTCCCATACCTCCTGCATCTCTATCTGCCAGCTAATTAATTGCATGCCAGCCATGTTTGCTGATCCAGTTTCTTTCAGGTATGCGTTTAGCCTTGGCTGATGCTGGAGACACTGTTGAGGATGCCAACTTTGTGGAAGCCATGGCAGATGCTGGTATTCTTCGTCTCTACACGTGGGTGGAGTGGGTAAAGGAGATGATTGCAAACAGGGACAGTCTAAGAAGTGGTCCTGCCAATACCTTCAATGACAGAGTCTTTGCCAGGTATTGTATGTGGGCTAAGACAACAGTTATGTCCATCTGTGTTTCTTGCAAGGAGCATCTCTGTAGTTTGGTAGCTTTTTTTTTTTTTTTTTTCCTCTACAACTTAATGAATTCCATGTAGCAAAGCACATTAGGGAGTAGGTTATTGACACCACCTGACATCAGTCAAGCCCCTATAAAAGGGGCTGGCCAGACAGAGGCACGGGGAGGGGGGTGTGGAAAACAGTTCTGGCCAACGTAGCTCACTCATGCTGGCTGCTTGGGGAAGTCAGCCCTGGCCAGGCCAGAACCAGGACACCTTTTACACAGTTGCTCTTGTAGAGGGTGGTGCATGCGATATCAGTGTTTTCACCTCTCTCCCTAGTGAAATGAATGCAGGCATAATAAAGACAGAGCAAAATTATGAGAAGATGATGTTCAAGGAAGCTCTGAAAACTGGCTTCTTTGAATTTCAGGTAGGAGGTCTCTTTTCTTTTTTTTTTTTGTTTTTTTTGTGGAAGCTAACAATTGATATTTGTGGATTTCTTTTGATCCCGATGTCTGTGATCCTTAATTATACAGCTGACTTAAAACCAGATTTCTGCCAAGACACAGAGCACTTTAGTGGAGTGAATCTGAAATTATAAAGGTCTGCTTGTGTCACTTCTATTAAGGTCCAGAGGAAGACAGTTGTGATGCTGCAAATAGTCCTGGTATCTGCTATGAGCAAAAAGCTGTTTGAAAAAGCCTCTATTAAAAAGAGTGTTTCCTCCTTTAGCACCTTTATAATAATGAGCTCTTCATAAGAAGCCCAGATAATGCATCACCAAAGTTGTTAGGAAGCAGAGTGCTTTTGATACACTCCATAAACTGTGTCTCCAGAGTGTCTGATCAGCCGTGCTGCTTTCCCCAAGGACTTTCAGGGACTCCTTCATGTGGCTCCTCTCTGATATTCAGGAGTATGATTAAGTAGGCTGAGTTATGTGTATAATGATAGTTCATATTCATTGCCTCATTCTTCATTCTTGTTAGTATCTTTATGCAGGCTGTTTGGGGTGATAGTACCTGATGCACAGTTGTGGATGTTTTTGTCCTCTTGTGCCTGTGCCAATAAGCAGTTTTTAAGTGCCACCATAGTAATACAAAAATCAGCTGGCAGCGTTGACACATTGACACTCGTGTGCCTCAGGACACCACAGTTCCTGTAATAACCCAGTACTGAGCTCTGCACTGTTTCCTTCCAAAGGCACATTAGAGCAAAGAGTTGCATGTGGTGTCTCCCAAGTGTTGCTCCGTGGCCGCTCAAGCGTGACGCTGGCTGTCGGCTGTGTTTCAGGCGGCGAAGGATAAGTACCGCGAGCTGGCCATAGAGGGGATGCACGGGGAGCTGGTGTTCCGCTTCGTCGAGGTCCAGACGCTGCTCTTGGCTCCCATCTGTCCCCATTTGTGTGAGCACATCTGGTCGCTGCTGGGAAAGGTACTGGTGTTTCTGTTGTGTCTGGTGGTGCGGATCTGAGCTTTCCTGGTGTTCAGGAAGGCTTTGGGGGGGGGTCTTCCACGTGCAGTACAGCATGAGGAGCATGTTACCTTGGTGGTGTATGTGACTTTAGTACAACTCACTTTGGTTGTCTAATCACAAAGAGATGATCCACAACTAACCCAAATAATGTGTTTTTCCTATACTTATGCATGAAATAGAGGGTTTTTTTCAATTGCCTCGTGCTTGCAGGTGAAGTTGTGTAGCTGTATGGCAGCTCTGATCTTATGTATAGTATTTAACACACTTATAAGTAAGTGATTGCTGGCTGGATGCTTATTCCTTTACGACCTAGTTATAGGTGGGCACTCATCGAGGTTCAGACTGTCCAAACCCTGGTTTCCAGTCCAGCTCCAGTGAGCTGAAAGCCCACCAGATGCTAGAGTGCTTTCACCTCAGCCACATCACACCTTCCTCCCTTCCCAGCCCGATTCCATCATGAGAGCCCCGTGGCCGGTAGCCGGTGCTGTGGATGAGGTGTTAGTTCGCTCCTCTCAGTACCTCATGGAAGCTGCTCACGACCTCCGCCTCCGCCTCAAGAGCTACCTGGCGCCTGTGAAGGGAAAGGTGAGGTGTGCTGCGTCATCTCAAGTGTGTGTACTCGGTAATGCTCTGTTGCTTCAGGACTCCTTCCTAATTTTTTGTTTCTTTCCTTAGAAAAACACTAAAGAACCTTCCCAGAAGCCTTCTCACTGTACCATCTACGTGGCAAAGAGCTACCCGCCGTGGCAGCACACCGCCTTATCAGTTCTGCGCAAGCACTATCAGGTGGTCATCTGCTCATGTTTCTCTGGGCTGCTCACATGCCCCTTTGTGGGTTCTCTTTCTGTCTGTAAAGAAGCTTAGAAGATGTAATTTGTTACCAAATTATTTATATATAAAGATATATTTTAATTAAGTTATTTATACTTATACAACTGCCCGATGAATTTTGGTGCTTGATCAAACTGTCCCAAAGAATGCCATTGACTTGGCAGTATGACTGCATTGGGTTTTGTCAGTTGTAGAATGCTAGAGCAGTTTGGGTGGAAGGGCCCTTGGACCCCCCAGTGCCCCAAGCCCCATCCAACGTGGCCTTGAACCCTGCCAGGGATCCAGGGGCAGTCCCAGCTTCTCTGAGCACCCTGTGCCAGGGCCTGCCCCTCCC
>VXBZ01000830.1:55568-70538 GCA_013399135.1 Heliornis fulica
TTGTGCCCCCCCGCTCCTCTCCCTCTGCCCTCCTGCAGCTGAAGGCCATTTCCTTGGGCCTGGCCCTCCCTGCCCTGGGCACCAGCCCTTCTCCAGCTCTCCTGGAGCCCCTGGGGGACTGGAAGGAGCTTGGAGCTCTCTCCATAAGAACCTTCTCTTCTCCATGCTGAGCCAGCCCAGCTCTCCTAGCCTGGCTCCAGAGCAGAGCTGCTCCAGCATCATCACCAGGGCTCCTCATGACTTGATCCAACACCTCTGTGTCCTCCTTGTCCTGGGGACACCTGATCTGGATGCAGCACTGCAGGGAGGTCTTCCAGGGCAGAGCAGAGGGGCAGAATTATCCCCCAGACCTGCTGGTCCTGCTTCTGGATGTGCAGCCTGGGATACAGTTGACTTTCTGGGCTGCAAATGTGTCATGTTGAGCTGCTCATTCCCCAGCACCCCTGAGCCCTTCCCCTCATGGCTGCTCTTCATCCATGTCCCCAGCCTGTGGCTGTGCTGGGGATTGACTCGACCCCTCTACTGGACCTTGACTGTGGTGAGCTCCACGCGTGTGTCATGGTCCCACCGCTCCAGCCTGTCTTAGGTCCCTCTGGACCTTTCCCTCCAGCGTGCCACCCCACAGCTGGGTGTAGTCAGCAGACTAGCTGAGGGTGTCCTGTATCCCTCTGTGCCAGCAGAGATGTTAATCTGAGTAAGAAGCAGCCTTTCCTCTGTGAGTGTAGCTTGTACAATGATCTTCCCAAGTGTATTTCTGAGGAAGCACTGTTGACTGACGGATTAGCGGTGCCTCCCTCTGCAACTGAGCTTGAGGTGGTGATTTGTCCCTCAAATGGGTGTACCCTGTTCTGTGGTGGTCTGAGAAACGCTGGGGTAGCAATACATCAGCTGTAAGTTTTTCTGAAGGCAGGAGAACCTGTGCTCCTGGCATGAGGAAGCTGCTGAGAATGGCTTTCAGCATCTCAATGGACCTTCTCAGCTTGGACAGGTCAGTCTCCTTGCTGAGTGGTTGGAGCCATGGCTCTCCAGCTTGGGCATTGGGTAAGCCAGTGTTCCTCATGTGAGAGGTGTTGCTGCAGAACTAAACTTTGGGCTTTCTGGAGGCGTTTACTGCATCGTTTAAACCCCGCTGTTCGGTCTGGTGTGTGAAATGGGGCAGTTTCAAATATCCACATCTTGGCTGTAAACCCCGGCCAGTTCGGGGAAGTAGTGCTTAAAAATATGATTGCAGTAAGGCTTAAATGTGGATTTAAATGCATTCTGGTAGAAAGTGTGGGAATGTTAATATACTCAGCAGAAGGAACAGAGTGCAGGCTGAGTGGCAGTAGTTAACTGTGGGTTCTTGGTCAAAGCTTTAAAATCTTTTGAGAAGTGTGAAAGGGATGAGACAACTGTTGTCTGTGGAATTGGTGATGATGACAAACTTTGCTGGTGTTTATGGGAGAGCACAAAGGATGTCAAAGGGCAATTTTAAAATGATACTTTCTAACAGATGTCCATCATGTTTAGGTCAGTGGAGGTCAGCTGCCAGATAACAAAGTGATCGCCGGCGAGCTCAGCGCGCTGCCGGAGCTGAAGCGGTACATGAAGAGGGTTATGCCTTTCGTTGCCATGGTTAAGGTGAGTGTCAGAGGGACAGGTCTTGGATGGGAACAGCTTTTGCAACCTGAACCAGTCTGACCAGGCACAGGCTAACCTGTAACTCTGTGTACAGGGATTGTTCTTGCCTGCCTTCCTGGATCTCCAACCAACTTCTGGCTTTGTCTGTCTGCCTTTTAGGTATTTGGCATCTTCATGGCTTTGTTTATAATCTCACTTAACACATCTAGAAGGACCATAAAATTAAGCTGTCTCTGTGAGTTAGCCCAGGTCAGCTAATAGGCTAGTTGGGGCTTGGTGTTTTCCAGCGTGTATTGTCTGTGCTTCAGG
This sequence comes from Heliornis fulica, assembly GCA_013399135.1. Taxonomy (NCBI): domain Eukaryota; kingdom Metazoa; phylum Chordata; class Aves; order Gruiformes; family Heliornithidae; genus Heliornis; species Heliornis fulica. The sequence continues at coordinate 57,498 of VXBZ01000830.1, forward strand.
TCCAGTCTGTGGATTCTGCTATGCTTAAACGTGTCATTGGACTCCTCTGGTCTTTCTGGCTGAGGTGAGAATAAGGTGTTGCTCCAGAGACACAGAAATGCTCAACACTTGCAGGAGCAAGGCTGGAGATAATGGTGCTGCATCCAGGGGAGGAAAAGGTCCTGTTCTGAGCCCTGGATGCAGTTACAAATGTTGAGTGTTGTTTTTATGTTTTTCTCAGTAATGTTCTGTTTGATCATAATTATCCTGGAGCCCTGCAAGTGGATGGAAATCTTGGCTGGTTTTGTTTAAACTTATTTCACTAGGCTGGCATGCTGAGCCATACCCAGTTGGTGATTCTTGTGCTTTTAAGAGCAGCAAGTGACATAACAGTGTAGGGACACCTGGCTCTGACTCCCTAGATCAGTATGTTTATCTCCAAAACCGAATGTTCAGCGTTTCCAAGGTAGAAGGAGCATTTCTGCTTGTGCTTCCTATTCATTAAAGGGGAGCTTAAATGTAGAGAAACCCTGTGATTTACCAAGGGGAGAAATTTGGCAGCAGTGTAGGGAGTCTGTCACATTACACTACCAGGGAGACCAGAGGCCATGGCTGTGCTGAGCCGGACCGAGCAGCGCTTCGGAGGAGATGGCTGGCTCAGCGTGTGAAAGCAAGAGCAGGACAGGATAAATTCTGAGAAGGAAGTTCTGGTTTAGTAAAAAAAAATCACATGGTTTTTATATTGCTTTTAATACTTGTCTCTTGTGACTGTTGCTGTTGGCTTTCTGAACTAATTAAGTTACTTTTATGTTGACATACAAAGTAGTTGTTATTTCCCCGCAGAGAACTTGTTTTATGACTGCCCAACGTGTCCAGTTGTTGTATGCTTGTCCTTTATTTTAAACTAGGTCATAAGACTGAATTTCCTGCTGTGAAATACCACTGAAATGCTGACTTATTTTGTGAATTCTCAACCTGCACATTAAGTAGGGATTATAAATAACTGTGAATGTCAAACACCTTTTCAATCCTATATTAAAAACGTGTTCTAATTGCTCTTACTCCTCCCATCAGTGTCACAAACTCTCTGTAGAAGAAACCCTGTTAAAAGAAAATTACTGCTCCTACGCTAGCATGTTGTGCCAGCAGAGAGCTCTCGTATTTGAAAGCCTTTTCTCCTCATGACTAATGTGCAGTTTGCCATTTTGAAGCGTCGTTTCGCTTCCAGCGTTCTCATCTCTCCCCTCCCCTCTGACAGGAGAACCTGGAGAAGAGCGGAGCGCGTGTTCTGGAGCTGGAGCTGGAGTTCGATGAGCGCGCCGTGCTCATGGAGAATATTGTCTATCTGACAAATTCCCTGGAGGTGGGTACAGCCTCAGCAGATCCACTCCTTGGGTTTTCTTGTGGGAGCTGGAGGATCAGCCTTTCCTGACAGGCTCGGAGCCTTTCCAGTAGCTCTGGGGTGTGTACCTTGTTTAGGTAACAGCAGCTCACTGTGAAATTGGTCACATGTAGGTGTGTAAATCTTACCCAGGCACGTGTGTAGTACACAGGCATGTGCCCCCTGAACAGGTGGGTTTTGCTGCTGTGCTGGTTCTGTCTCTCCCAATGAAGTCATGGAACACTTGTGAAGAGATGTTTGAGCCAGCCAGCACTTTGTTTTTCAGGTGAGGAAATGAGGGAGATGGTTCAAGGCATTGCTAGCAAGAATGGCCAAAGTCCTTAGTCTGTACCCTTGGACTCTCAGAGTGGCTCATTAACTGTAGCAGATTATTTCTGCCTGCTTTGAGGAGCCTCTCTGGGCAGGGCTTGTAACGCTGTGGTGTGTAGGAAGAAGCATACCAATCCAGTAGTAGTTATGCTGCTTCACCTGGTAACCAGAAATTAGATCTATGGGTAACTGGTTAATGAGGGGACAGCGAGTCCCGTGTTAGAGCAGGGAGCGGGTGGCCCTGGGAGGTCCCTTCTAAGCAGTGCTTTGTGGTTTAGCTGTGATGACTTTGCCTGATGTCAGCACACGTTCACTGCTCTGACATGAGAGCAGCTGTCTGATGGGGCTGGCAACTCCTGCTCCTCCCTCCAGAACAACTGAGCTGTTCAATCCATCCTGGGCCCTCTTTCTCCTTTACAGCTGGATCACATTGAAGTAAAGTTCGCTTCTGAAGCAGAAGACAAAATAAAAGAAGACTGCTGTCCTGGAAAACCATTTTCTGTATTCAGAACTGAGGTAAAATCATAAATTCAGATGTTAGAGGTCTGAAAACGTACTTTAAAAAAACCCAAACAAAAGCAAATGCGACATCTAAAATCTTTATTCAGACATGATTTATTTTGCCTTTGGCCCCATGCCCCTCCAAGGCAAGAGGTGTCCCCTGAAGCAGTTCTTACCTCTTTCAGCCTGCATCGAGCCCAAACTGTGGCTGTACCTGTGCTCGAGACTCTCCAGTCAGCACAGTGTAACGATCTGACCTAAGCCCGTTAAAACCAGTGCCCTGAGCATTTGCACACTCTTAGGTTTGTTTTCAGCCCTGTGCCTCAGCTGCTGCCCTTAGGTAAGGTAGGTGTATTCCAGGTAAAGCTTAGGCCAACAGTAGAGGACTGAGAGGCAAATAGCACTTCACTGCTGTTACTTAGAAATGACCTTGTTGCTCATTACACAAAGTGTTATAAACTGTCATGTGAAACTGTGTATTATCAGATGGCTGAAACCTGAAGTGTGTTTGGACACCTTCTGTCTCTGTCAGCTGGTTTACAACAAATTCCATTTGGTTGCATAGAGCCAAAACTTCCAGGAGTGTTCCTGGAGCTGTCGTGGAGTGCTGGAGGAATCTGTGTCTGATGTGTAACGTTGGTGAAGCTCTGCAACAGCCAGATGAGTATTTCTGGCTCTAGCACTTTCCAGCAGTGAGGATTTAATTAGTTTTCCCCAAATATGTCCCGGGCACTTGTGTGTGCTCGGGCTTGTATGCTGAAGAGCCGAGGAGTGGTGGTTTTCTGGTGGGGGCAGCCTGGGTTTTGGGATGCAGTTTATCCATCCAGAGCATCTCTTGGCAGAGATGTTTGTTCCTCTGTTTCCTCAGTTTAATGCCAGTGGTGACTCTCTTCCAGCCCAGTGTGTCTGTGTCTCTGGTGAACCCTCAACCGTCCAACGGCCACTTCTCCACAAAAATCGAGATCAGGCAAGGAGACAGCAGCGAGACAGTGATCAGGCGCTTGATGAAGGTGGACAGAGGAATCAAAGGTAACAAACTGGCACAAACCTTTCCAGGAGAGACATGGAAGCACAAAGCCACTGCTGTCACAGGTGCTTAGAACAGGGCAGGAGGTTTTGTGAGTTTGAGCAAGAAGAGGGGTAACCCACAAATAGGCTCTTCCGTGGGTTTTCCTTGTTAGACTCTTGTTCTGCCACTGCTACGTCAAAACTTGGTTTCAGCCAGAGATTAATAAGGATGGTATTTCCCCTTCTGCTCTGAATTTCTGAGGAGAAGAGGGAGTCTTGCAGGTAGTTCCAGGCAGCTTCTGCTTTGGGGGCCAGGGCAGGAAAACAAAAAAATGCCAAATTGGTTTTCCTGTTTAGCTCTAAGGTGAACCCACTTCTAGAAGAGGGCTGAAGCTGATGACCCTTTCTAGCTGAGGCCTCATGCATATTTCACCTGGAATGATACTCAGCCTGTGGATATCACTTCCATGGCAGAAATGCTTTTCATAGCGTGTCTTAGCCGTGTCGGCACTGGTGAGAAGTTACTCATCAGCAGTCGCTGCGTTGGCTCCTCGTGGCTCCTGTCCCAGGTTGTAGGGGAAGAGTGTTCACTGGAAGTGGGAATTGCTCAGCAGCCTGTCTGTTACCGTTGTGTGCACCAGCCTGGAACTGGTAACCCCTGTGGATGTAGTTCAGTACTCCATTTGTGTCCTCTGAGCTGTTTCTTCCCCCTCCACTCTTGCATTACACACTGCTGCTGTACTTCAGCTGCTAAGCTGGATCTCGGCAGCGTAAGGCCTACAGCAGGTCCTGGAAGGGTTTCTTGGAGTGCTCGGTCTGTGTGGTCTCCTTGTGGCGGTCGTGGTCTCCAGTATGACAGTGTTGAGACAAAACCATCTTGTCAGCTGTGAGGCAGCCTTTGCCTCCGAGCTGGTGTAACACTGCCTGCCCCGTGCCCGTGCCTGGAGGAGGAGCTCTGGGAGCTGGGCCGTGCCGCTGCCTGGCAGCACCGTGGAGCTTGCCAGGAAGCTGGTGCCTCGGTGCCAGTGCAGCCACGGCTCTGGTAAAGCTCTGGGGCAGAGTGTGCTGCAGCAAACAGTTACACAGCTTAAACAGTTACAACCACTTACCTTTGTCACAGCACAGTTACACAGAGCTCGTTGGGTGCTCCGAGGTTAGGAGCCTGACTTCCATCAGAGGAAAATATCCATCTGTGTGGAGGGTTTTAGGGGGTATTTTTTGGCAAAAGTCCTGGGTGCTGCCAATAGTTACTCTGCCTCATCTTGCTGTGTTGCTTTCTAAATAGTTTTCTGTCTGGTAACTCCGTGGGGCTTCTGCTGCTACGTAAGCTTTGGAGGTGGTGTGAATGGACACAGCAGAAGAGATGGTGTTGTTGTCACTGACTCACTCTGTGGCACAGAGACAGTTTTGGCCTCTTGGTTTTTGCCTTGTTGCAGTTGGAATAAAAGGTGCCATTTAGGAGTGCTGCTGGGGTCGGGTAAGATGCTTGTGGTAACTCGACAGGCCAGAGGTGCTGTTGGAAGTAGCAGTACTCAAGGTGGGGGCTTTTCCTCAGTCTTGCTTGGAGTTAACCACCCCTTGTCTGGCCTAGCTGTTGGTAACTTCAGGATTCCTCTGTTCTCCACCTGAGTGGAAAGATATTCAGGAAAACACAGAATAGCACGATAAAACTTCGTATCAGACATAATTGTAAGAAGCTTTAAGTTTTTGGCCAGTGTAGTAGAAGAATAATGTGTCCTTAAAGGAACAGCAGCTGTGGGTTGCGTCGAGGAGCGCAGGAATTGAGGCTTCACAGATGTGAGGCACTGTGAGCTGGATAAAAGGAGAGCTGGACCTCATCCAGAAGCTGGTGACAGCTGTCAGCTCGTGTGGAGGTACAGTTGGACTCAGTGATCCAATGGTCACTTCCAACCTAGTGTTTAGAACACTAGAACAAACCCACGAGCTGGTGGTGTATCGTGTACGGGGAGGGGACATGCTGCAGGGCTGTAGGCCTGGTGGAAGTGTGGGCCTGCCTCCTACCCTCTGCTGGGTCTGAAGTGACTGGGAACAGCGGCTCTTCCCCACTCTGCCTCTGCCAGAAGGTGCCACTGTCCTCAAGGTGTGGAGGGCTGGGAGCTGTGCTTGGAGGATGGCTGGCTCCAGCATCCCAGCCTTCCCCTTGCTCCACTTAGCAGTCCTTCGTAGCCTGGTTTCGGTAGGGCCTTGTACTGCAAGTGACTCGCACCTTCCCCTTTCTCCCAGTCTCTGAAATCACTCCTTGGAAAACATGGTGTAACTCCTGTCCCAGAGCCAGGTAAGGGAGATCTTGGAGCGTGCTACCAGGAGTTGGTGTTCCTGTTTCTGCTGTGTAACCACCGAGTGACAGCTTTGTAGCAAGTGGGAATCTTAACGTGACTGTTACTCCCCAGAGAAGGTATTTCCTTGGAGCAGGTGTGGATGTGCCAGACATGAAGTGTTGCTTTAATCCAGCTGGTACGTAGCTCGTGTGCAGGTCCTGACACCAGTCTCTGTACTGCAGATCTCTCCAAGGTGAAGCTGATGAGGTTTGATGACCCCATGCTCGGGCCCCGCCGTGTTCCTGTCCTTGGCAGAGAGGAAGCGGAGAAGACGCCGATTCTGGCTCAAGCCGTCTTCCACATCGACCTGGAGGAGAAACACGTTCGCGTTACTGAGAATGGCCTGACAAGGGACATTGGGGACACCATTGTTTATCTGGTTCACTAAGCTGGTGCGTACCTGGCGTGGGCCCTGGCAGGGAGGGAGTTTGTAGTGACTTGGAAAGCATCTGTAACCGGGGCAGGTGACACTGGGCTCCGGCAAACCAGCCCCGCTCCGCCCAGCCTGACTCGCGTGCCCCTTCACCCCCGGTCTTTTAAACACCGAGAGAATAAAGCTCTTCTCTGGCCCCCTGGCTCTTCTTGCAGTGAAAGTGTCCTGAATGTTAATGTGCTGATCTTCCTGTCTGGCTGGACTAGGGCACAGCATTCTGCTCCCTCCTGAATAGCCCCCGTGCTCTGCCAGGGGCTCNGCCCTGCCAGGGCCCCCCCTCCCCGCCTCTGGCGTGGGCGAGCGTGCGAGCGCTGTGACAGAGGGATGTGCCACCTCGGGCAGAGGTGTTCAAGATGTGTGGGGAGGGGTCCTTGTGCTCCAAGACAGGTCTGGGATATCTCTTGCTTGGAGAAGGTTTGACCCGAAGTCTGCGAGCAGAAGTCTGTTACCGATGGGATTTGGGGTTTCTGAGCAGGCTGAGGCGGAGGTGAGATGGGCTCAGTCCTCTCCATCTGAGGCTTTGGGGTTTCTGAGGAGGCTGAGGCGGAGGTGAGATGGGCTCAGTCCTCTCCAGACGAGGCTTTGGGGTTTCTGAGGAGGCTGAGGCGGAGGGGAGATGGGCTCAGTCGTCTCCAGACGAGGCTTTGNCCGGGCGGGGCTTTGGGGTTTCTGAGGAGGCTGAGGTGGAGGTGAGATGGGCTCAGTCCTCTCCAGACGAGGCTTTGGGGTTTCTGAGGAGGCTGAGGTGGAGGTGGGATGGGCTCAGTCCTCTCCAGTCGAGGCTCATGCTTTGGATACACGGTGGGAGAGGCAGCGCTGTGGATGTGGATGTGCTGTACCGCCCCTGTGGGTGCTCGTCCCCCCCGTGTGTCCTGGCCACCAGCGCTGCACCGAGAGCAGCCGAGGCTTGGGCAAAGCGAGCTGGTCCCAAAGGTGACCTTGGGAGCCTTGCAGGAAAGAGCAGTGTCCTCCCTAGGAGCAGGGATTGTGGCAAAGCAGAGGGATGATCTGAGCAGGTAAAAGCAGTGTTTAGAACACCAAGTTCTGCTCCTGTGCTTGCACCATCTGGGCTTTCCCTTGAGCAGCTGCCTGGAGCGCAGACTCCCAGGGGTGTCGCAGCGCTGGTTGGTGAGCGGCTGCGCTCGTGCGTCCGCTCTCTGCCACGCGGCACACTGCACCGCCGTGATGGTCCAGCTGTACTGGCCAGGTGCATTGGCTGAACTGGTTAATGGCTGAGGAGGTGGAACATGGGGAGTGGAAGGAAGGAACACACCTTCCTGCTGAGGACAGGCTGAGGGACCTGGGTCCGTTTAGCTTGGAGGAGAGGAGACTGGGGGGTCACCTCATGAATGTGTATAAATACAATAAAGGGTGAGTGTCAGGATGATGGAGACAGGCCCTTCTCAGGGATGGCCAGGGACAGGACAAGGGGCAGTGGATCCAAGATGGAGCAGAGGAGGTTCCATGGGTATGTCAGGAGAAACTTCACTGTGAGAGTGCGGAGCCCTGGATGTGTTCTGTGAGATTTAATCGAGGTGATCCTGCTCGGGCAGGGGCTTGGACTGGATGATCTTTGGAGGCCCCTTCCAACCCCTGGCATTCTGTGGTTCTGTGGTTCAGCTCAGTAGCTGGATTTTAATGTTTCTTTCCTATGGTTGTTGTTGGCTTCCAGGAGATGTCACTGCTATGCTGGTTCAGGTGTGCTTTTCCCCAGTAAAAGGCAGGAACGGGATAAAGAGCTTTTCTTGGGATTGGCTTTCCCTTGTTCGTAGTGAAATTCTGGGCACACGTAATATCCTTCCTGTTCCGGTGTGGTTGGAGAAATCTGGGTAGGAAATCTTTTTTTTTTCCTCTCCACTGAGCTGGCTTTTGGGGGTGTGGGGTGTGTGCAGCCGTGTGTGACTGTGTGACAGTGTGTGACAGTGCCCAGCACGGCAGTGTCGGCGGCGGGAACGGCCGTTCCCGCCGGCGAGAGGTTTCCTCCCCGCAGGTGATGCCCAGCGTGCGGGGAGCCCGTGTCCGTGGCACTGCCCATCTCCACGTGTCTGAGAGAAGTGATGGGCCCAGAACTGACTCCTATGGGTGTCCAGCCAGAGTCCTCCCTGTCACAGGGGGCAGCAGCAGGTGACCGTGAAACAAGTTTGTCCTACTGACACCGGCCAGGACACCCTGGCACTGTTGGGGGCCCTGGGCAGCCATTTGCCCCTGGGGGGGCTGGGCTGGCCGTGGTGTCAGGGACGTTCTTGGGGGGCTGGACTGCTGCACAGGGCTGCTGAATCTCAGCTTAGCTCCTCCTCTGGGACTGGGCACCCTCCTTCAGTTGGGAGCAGTGTGACATCGGGGCATTGAGCGTGGTGATGTCACCTGTTTGGTGATGTCACCTGACTGGGGCTGCTCCTGGGCCCTTCCTGCCTGGCTGGAAGCCATCCCTTGGATGCGTGGCAGGTCCTGTCCTCTCTGCTCTTTCCCAAATTCCTGAGGATGGGGCTTTTTAGTTCTAGTGCTGGGGAAGGAGTGAAGCCAGGAGTCCTGTCCCTGCTTAACGTTACCAGTGATCTGAGGGATATAAAATAGTAAATCCACAGGGGCTGTACAGCTGCTGAGAAATGGCTGCTCACTGTTGCATATTGCTCTGAAAAATCTCTGCAGTGAGGAGCAGACAGGGCTCCTCTTACTCAGGAATTCAGCTCAAGGCAGTTTATTAATCCCTCCAGGCTTTGCTGGCAGGAGAGAGAGTTATTGACTCTGTGGCACCAGCAGAGTACCTGGAATCTGTGTTTTGTTTAAAGCAGAGCCAGTTGTTCCTCAGCAGCAACTTGCTCTGCTGGAGGGAAGGTGAGACCTTCCCCCTGGAGCAGAGAGCAGGAGGACTCGTGGAGCAGGGGCCAGGGTCGCTCTGCTCCTCGTCCCCTTCGTATGTCGAGCCCGGATCCAATCCCCAGTGACGCCGGTGCGTGAAACCTGGGTCTGGTGCCCAGTAACCCCAGTATGTTAAACCTCCTCCTCCTTGCTCCCAGCTGGCGAAACAGCAACCCGAAATAAGAAAGGGAAACCAAACACCCCCGGTCTCTCCATGCAAAAGGCTTTAATGGTGCGACAGGAGCTCCCAGGGGCTGGAGTAGTGCTCGTGGTGGTGAGCAGGACCCGGGATTCCCCCTCGGTGACCCCCTCCCCCCAGCCAGCTGCTCTGGCAGCGCTCACCTGCCGCAGCGCCGCTCTGCCGCGCCGTGTTCAGGGTGTGAGGTGCCATCAGCCATCCAGCTCCAATAAAGTTAATTAATCTACAGACTAAGGATCTAAACATGAGTGCTATAAACTTCTGAAAACCTAAAATGATTTAAACCCTTGGTTTCAGTTACAGAAGTACAAAATAAATATCCCGAAGATTAATACAAAACAAAACTATTATCTGTTTGTTTATTGGCTTCTCCCTTCTCCCTGAATGTTGAATTGGAAAAAACCTCTTTAAAAAATGAACTTCATGTCATGGAAAAAATATCGAGCGTTACTGACTTTGTACAAGAGTCTCTGAACGATAAACTAGATGTGTTTATTCCTTTCACCCACCACCAACTAAGAGCAGATTCTACATCCTGCTGTTGCCAGGTGTGTGCACCGAAGAACTGGTCTCACTCATAGTAACGTGGCTGCAGCATCTTGGCCCTCCTGGGCTGGGGCAGACACGACACCGTCCCCAGGCCTGTTGCGCAGGGCCGGAGGTGAAGTGTCCTCCCTCGGCCCTGCTGCCCGGAGAACTGGTGTCGGTTGGAGCTGAGCTCTGACCAGATCTCTCCTGGGCTGTTCCTGCGTGTGGCTGTCGGGGCCGGCCCAGAGGGGTTTCCAGAGGGACGGAGGGGTCGGCTTGCGGGAGCTGCCTGACCTGCTGGTAAGTGCCCACCACTTCGCCTGGTGGCGTTTGGGACCTGAGCAGTGAGTGATTTGAAATGTTACACGTTAAACGGGGTCGATGCTGGGACTTGGGGCAGAAAACCTGAAAGACTCGAGTTGTGCCGCTGCAGGGGCGCATGTGGCTGCGGGCTGAGCTGCGGGGCAGCGAGCAGGGCAGCGAGCAAGCTGCCTCCAGTGCTGACACCAGTGCGTCCCGCGGGTTCTGACCAGCGGATCGCTGGGTGCTCTGTGCTGCGGGGCGGGGGCTGGTCCCTGGGGACTCTGTGGGCTCCGGCCGGGCTGTGGCTCCGCAGCTCTGGGAGCGTGGTCTGGTGGCGCAGAGCCGCGCTCCAGAGCAGCCTCACACAGCCCCGGCTGCGGGTGGGCACCCACCGCTCCTCCTGCTGTCCCTGAGGCAGGCGGGTGCTGGGGTGGGGAGCCCTGCTCTGCATGCGGGGTGATCCTGAACTGGGGGGAGCACTGATGGTCCCTGTGTCCGTGCCTGCTCCCTGTGCCGCTACAGAGGTGATGCTGAGAGCCCGGCTCAGCCCGCACCGTTGGCGGGAGCGGGAACTCCCTTTGGGGGAACACTCATCGCACTGTGACTTGTGCCTGCAGCTGTGTTTTGCCTTTCCTGATGTTTTCGTTGCACTCTGCTTTGCGGGATGGTTGGGGCAGGACAGGAGACCGGCCAGGGTGGCTCTGCTGGGGCGGGAGCAGCCCCTCTGCACTGCCGAGACATGNCGCTGCCGAGACATGTCTGGGGCCACGGGCGGCCTTCTGCCCTCCTGGGGGGCTCAGGAGCGGAGTCCCGGTGCTGGTGTCTAACCCCCCGTCACTGGGGTGAGGCGAGTGGAGCGGGGGAAGGCAGGAGGGAAGTTAAAGATGTGTGTGAAAAGAACAGAGGCCGTGAAGAGCTCACCCACCGCTGGGGAAAGCTGCCTCCTTCCCGCCGGCGCCCGATGATGCCTTTTCATTACTACCTGATTAAGAGAAACACAAACGAGGGACAGGGGTTTGGCCATGACACTGGTGTCACCTGTCAGTGCAGAGGGTGAAGGGCCAAGCGATCTGTGGTGGTTTTTGGGGTCTTTAACTTCAGACTTTGTGTAATGGGCTGCAGGGTCCCTGTGCCTGTGGGTGCTGTTCGTCCTTCCTGCTGTTCGTCTCTGTGGGAGGGTGAAGGTTGATTTACTCGTGAACAGTGATGTCTTGACCCAGGGGTGTGAGCAGCATCCAGCTGTTGTGAACCCAGATGTGCAGACAGGCTCCAGGGCCCACCAGGCGTGCTGAGCTCCGATTCCGGTGCTCCCCTGACGGCCGGGGCCGGAGCAGCCGCCGCCGGGTGTCGGGTCCCTTCTCCGCACACACAAAGCCCGAGGCAGCGGAGGAACAGGGGCCGTAGCGCGGGAGCTCCCTGTCCGCCCCAGCGGACGGGTCCTTCTCCGAGAGCTTCCTCTGACCACGGGAGTTACTTCTGTGGGGTCTGTGTGGGTTAACCCAGGATGTTGGGGGTTGGACTCGATGGTCTCTCCAGGGCCCTTCCCACCCCGACAGTCTGTGACTCTGAGCAGCTCCGGGCAAAGCGCAGCTGCTGCTGTTGGGTCGGGGGTCCTGGCTGGGGTGGGCAGGGTCTGAAAGCCGGAGCCCATCGTGCGTGGCCTTGCTGGAGAGGTGCCCAGCCCGCGAGCCGGCACAGCGCTCCACATCTCCACATCCCCTGGAGTCACGGGCGGTGCCCGGCGTGGGGCTGGCTGGGCCCCAGCTGGTGCTGCGGGGACACGGGGTGCTGAGCTCCGCTGTCGTGTCGGCAGCGTTTCACGGGTGTTCCCGAATTCCACCCGGGTGTTTACCAGAGACATCTGAACTGGGGGGGAGTTGAGCGAGCTCGGGGGCTGCTGGTGGGGAACTAGGGGAAGCCAAGCGATGAGGGGACGTGGGGTTCGGTCCCATCCGAGCGGCTGCGGGTACGGCACGTCCCTTCCCGCTGTCCCTTCCCGCTGTCCCTTCCCGCTGTCACTTCCCGCTGTCCCTTCCCTCTCCAACTCCCCGTCTAAACCGTCCTCTGGCAAAGTGTCGGCGCTACAACCGAGCAGCCTGAGAAAGCCCTGGGAGCGAACACCCCTCAGGGCACCGCGACCCCCTCCCCCCCGGCTCGGAGTGGGCTGACGGTGACTTACACTTTCCTTATCCTGCAGAAGCAGGAAGGTGACAAACTGGTGGCTGTATCTCTGGGGGCTTTTCTGCGGCAGCGAGGAGATCAGAACAAGCTTAACTATGGCTGATGCCCACTTGCCTTCCTCCCCCTCCCACTCCTCCTCCGGGGCCGCGCAGGCAGCCTCACACGGCGCCGGAGACCTGGAGCTTCATGGATGCCACAAACGTCTCCGGCAGCAGCCCTGGGCAGGGGTCTCTACCGGCCCCTCGGCACAGCAGGGGCTGGGACATGTGGGGATGGACGCTGTCCCGTCCCGCTCCCTTGGGAGCTCCAGGGCTTCTCCCCGAGACTCAGACTTGTGGGTGCCGGGGTGCCAGGGATGTGGGGAGCAGCGCGGGCGGCAGGTGATGGGGTGAGCAGGATCGGGGGTGCTGGCCCTGGCAGGAGGGAGAGGAAGGACGGCGTGAAGGCGAGCTGAGGCAGGAGCTGCCCCCTCAGTTCGCAGAGACGCTGCTGTAGCTCTTCTTGCCGGGGAAGGTCAGCTGCCCGGAGAGGTCCAGCGACAGCGCCTTGGGGTGCAGCGGCCGGCGCTGGGGCAGCGGGCTGGAGCCGGTCCTGGGCGAGTAGAGCAGCAGGAGCTCGGGGCCCGGCAGGCTGCTGTCGGGCAGGAGAGCTGCTGCGGCGGCCGCCGGCTCCGTCCTGCTGCGCGGCAGGCTGGGCGAGGGCTGCAGGCTGTGCCGCTTGGGCGGCGGCGGGCTGTGGTTCTGGAACCTCACCGTCTTCACTTGCTGCAACGACAGGGACGGGAGTCACCAGGGCAGAGCAGCCGCCTGCGCTCCTCCATCACCCGCCTGGAGAGCTGAGGGGGCGGCTGTCTCTCTCTGGGCAGAGGACACCCACCGTGTGCAGGTGACAGCAGGCAGGAGAGCACCCGGGAATGGGCACGGTGTGGTGCAGCGGTGCCACCAGCTGCCGCGGGGACCTGCGAGGGTCCCCCCAATGCCATCACCCCGGTTGGGACAGC
>VXBZ01000835.1:0-18096 GCA_013399135.1 Heliornis fulica
AATGCTGTGGGAGACGGTGTCCAGATTAATTTACTAGTTGGGTAACAGATTTCCAGAGACACCATGAATAATTGTCAGACATATCCCTACACCTCAGGCTCTCATCACTGAGATGGGCATTAATAAGAGAATCATAGAATCATAGAATGATTAGGGTTAGAAGCGACTCCCAGAGGTCATCCAGTCCAACCCCCCTGCAAGAAGCTGGGACACCCCCAACTAGATCAGGTTGCTCAGGGCCTCATCCAACCTGGCCTTGAACGTCTCCAGGGATGGAGCATCCACCACCTCCCTGGGCAACCTGTTCCAGTGCTCCACCACTCTTACAGTAAAGAACTTTTTTCTAATATCCAATCTAAATCTCCCTCCCTCTATTTTTAAACCATTACCCCTTGTCCTGTCACAACAGCCCCTACTGAACAGGGCTCACCTAACCCTTGCTCTCAGTAGAGGGAAACATCTATTAGCATGTTTGATATACAGATGGAACCCAGGGCAGATCTTAGCTTGGAATGTCTCAGTACTACAGTAATATAATAATCAAGTGCAAAAGATGTGTGAAGTTTCAAAATTAAACAGCCTCTCTCAGAGGATAACTGAAATAACACAGCAGCTATAAGGCAGAATAGTCTCTGTTATTAATTCAATTTTCTGCCTAACAGCTTAAGTTGTCTGATACCATGCCATCATTTTTAAAGTAGAATTGCAGTGCCACAGATTGCAAATAGATAGCAATATTCATATTCCACAAACTCCCGCTGTCCACATGAAGACAGTAACCCAGTTGCTTCTGCAAATGCAGTAATCAGGGCCAATGCATATGTAAGAAGCGAGGACTGTTGAATCAGGGCTCTGCCTGAATTAATTTTCCAATACACTGATTAGCTAGCTGAGTGCATAGTCAATAGTATGGTGATGAGTGTACTGTAAAATTGATGAAGAACAGACTTCACTATTTTACTGCCTTTGTCATGGATATTGGGAAAAAAATAGATTTTACATTAGGCTATTTGGTAAAACTAGACTCCCTGAATATTATATGCATACAAAATGAGTTAATTTTCCTACTCTCTTGTAGATTTGTAGTGGCTATTTGATAGGAGACCAGCTAAAGCATTGCTTATTTCCAGAACCAAAATAAAACCACAGACTGTTGAGAGCACTTGTGTAGATCTCACAGCCAAGCAGTAAAACTAATGTTACCAGGGCCTGCAGACCTTTTGTTTTAGCAAAATATGGGCTGCTTCAGCTTCAGTGAAAAGTGTTTTCATGTCACTCTGAGACTCGGGATTGGGCCTCACTGAAAAGTAAATCAACCAGGGAGTAAGTAGGTTTCTACAACTCAGGGCACTTCTTTACCTGCCTATAGAGCTGATACTAGTCTATGGGCTGCTCTGAATCTCTTTTACCCCCCACACCCAGCTCCTTATAGAACAGAGAAATCCCTGACAACAGGCATGTAGGTGTACACCTCACCCTGGAGTCCTTGATTGCCCATTTCACTTTGATGACATAAAATTCCAAAGGTTAACAAATACTATGAATATTTGCAGATATATAATTTTTAGGTAGACAAAATAAGTGTGAGATCACTGGTCAAGATTGGAAACCAAACAAGCCAAGCCCTGCTACCAGCAAACACTCAATGAATGTAAGGGTTGGGTGGTTTTTTTTGTTGTTTAGGGTTTTTTTTACCCTTGTTTCTCATGAATAACCTAAACCAAAGAACAGTGGCTCCTGATACATGCTTACCACATGCCATTTTATGAGGACACACTGGTGCCACATGAAAAAGTCTACAGGCTTGTGAAAGGAAGGCAGCCAGGTGTTTGCTGCTTGCAGCTATCTCCCATAGGTAAAGAATAAGGGGAGGGTGGCTGGCAGGGGATCTTGGTAACAACCTTTCAAGTCTAAATTAAAGGGACTAAAATAATCCCTCCTGATTTCCCATTGCTGTGTGAAACTACGGAGTGTCAAGCAGATTCCAAATTTTATAATGCCCAGGATGTTAGTTAGCATTATACTCATGCTACATTATATGCTGGGTTGAAAAAAAAAAAAAAAAGCCTTAATATATATTTTAAAAACACCTAATCTATTTTCCAGGAACTGAACAATAAATTGTAACCTGCTTCACAACCTTTCTTACTGTTTCCTCCTCTTCTATTACAATATTGCTTCCTAAATGTAACAGCCAAAGTTTTAATGCAATTATTTTTTTCTTTATGAATGTAATGCACTAATGCAAAAATGATACAGATCTTTCTTTTTAGTGGGCAGTTAGTGGAAATTTTTACTATTTGCTCATCATTTCCAGCCCTACTTTTTTAACTCAATCATAGCATTATGAAGAAACAGGTTGAACTTTACCTTTAAAGTTCCAGGATCCTTTCCATTAAAACCTGCTATGCTGGTGTCTGCTAGCTACACAGGACACGTTTCAACCCAGGGAAACACGAAGGAGCAGGAAAGCTCTCCCCACTGGTTGATTAATAAATGACTGGAAAGAGCTGCCTTCACAACTGCAGAGGGGATTTTCTGTCTCTCTGCTCTGAAAGAAAGAAGACAAGCAAAGATTTCACCATGCCTTTGAATTTCGACCTTCTCTCGTGTCACTGGCTTTCCTGCTCTCTTGGTCAACCACAGCAATGATGAGGAAGGAGCAGGCTCCATGTGTTAATCACTCATTAGGAGGGTTGCACCACCCCATGAACTTCCCTGCATATTCAGGGTGCCTGGGAGACTTCTGGGAGCTTTCTCAGACCTGAGATTTTCCAATTCTCTTCTTTTATGAAACTCAGATCATCTGTACTTTCACTAGAGAACATCCATGACCACATCACAGATGTGAACATGACAGTCAGGACACTCATCCAAAAGGCAGAGAACAAGGTCCATTGCTGACCTAACACAGACAAGGTAAGGATTCAAACTTGCTTTTCTCATATTGTATGCAAGCATCTTGCCCATCAGAATATTGGATTACTGGTATTTTTTTTTCCTTTTTTTTTTCTTTTAATAGAAAATCTGCAATAAAATTCTGATAAAAACATCCTTATTTTTCATTAGTACTTTCAGGTAAAAGAAGAAACTTCTCTCTGAATTTATATTGAGATTTTAAATCGTGGATGTCTGTCTACCACGTTTTAACATTATAAATCTTATCTCTACCATTCTCCCTCTTCAACTAATGAATAACTCATTGTTTCACTGAAGATTTTAGAGTGTAGCATTTAGATTTTAATCGCTCACACTTTGCTGACTGGAAGTTTCTATTCATGCACAGAAAATTAATAACCTCTGTGGACTCAGAGAAACATATTTAAATTAAATAAATCTTGCAACCAAAACAGTCTTACTGGTTTAAACCCTTGATTTAAACTAAAAATAATAATTGCCCAACTGTTGAGCACTTTTGGGACTAGCGTTAGTTTAAATCATGTTTTACAGTGAAAAAAAGTCTTGTTACATTGCTCAAAATTTGGATATGACTGCTCCAAACTTTGGAGAATATTAATAGGTTTGAGGACAGGACCATCTGGCACAAGACCACAGTAGTTACTGCATATACTATGTACCATTGTCATCATTCTCAGAACTCTAGAAAAATCTTTTATTCCATCATTCCCATAACATAGATGTAGGGAGAAATAAGGTGGAAAATACACTGAAGAACTAAATCAACATCAGATCTGGGAGCATCCATCCTGCAGACGTGTCTTGACCAAAGGGCCACCATCGCCACTATATTCCAGCCCACGAAATGGAACAGAACTGAAATACATTAACATGGGCGCTGACAGGGTTTTCAAAATGGGAAGAACAGAATGTGTCACATTCCTCAGCTAAGAAGTGTCCTGAAGTTAAACAGAACTCTGTTTTAAACCTAATCTCTACCTTTCTCCCTGTTCAAATACAGAGTATCACCCATTTTGGTGAAGATTTTACAGAGTCTATCATGTTTTCCTGTATCTAACACTTAGCACACTGCCCTATGATTCTCTTTGGAGAGCAAAAACCAGCCCTCATGCCTAGTTTATCCATCCATTGCTGTGATGTCCTACATCAAACCATGAGCTTCTGCTCTCTTTTAGGGAGCACTTTTACATCCCTGCAGGTATCATCTTTCCACCTGAGGCAGAGCGTTGGAAAGTCATCTTTACAGCACCCTGTATCATCAAAGCTTTAGTTTCTTCCTATGCAGGGATGGGCTTGATGTTTGCCAACAGCAGACAATGCCTAAAGAATATTTAACTTTAAACATACTGAGCCTATGAATGAGAGCAGCTAACCTCTTATTTCTTCATCAGGTCTGGACTTCTCTTTTAATAAAGAAGAGACTTCTCTGCCTTTCAGAAAATTGTAATATCTGTCTAAGTTTTCCCCTCTCAAATGAAGATGATGATTCATGCCAGCAACTACCAAGAGCATAATGGGATACTTCTGCAGCCCCTAGTAACAACTAGCACCACTAGCTTCTGTAGAACCATCTGAATACATCAGACCTTGAAAACTGGTAGCAGAAGGATAAACTGTATTGCCCACAACTTACATAAGACTGAGTCAGCTTGCATGTACACACACTGTATCAGAAGGATCTTCTATAGCCATAAAATATGAAATTTTACACTTCACATTCACCAAATTGAACTCTAGGCATAGAAAACTTTCTCTACTAAAACCACTGAAATGGCATTCTTTCATTTTGCTATAAAATTTCTAATATGGAATAGTGCTGTGAATGTAGTGTTTGGATAACACATGCCAGAATGGGTTTTAATTAATTTTATTTTAATTTAACTAAACTATGATAATGCACAGAAATGATAAATCTGATATCACAATGGTACAAATCAGAAGTTATTCTACTAATGTCAGGGAGCTGGTGTAAAACCAGAGCAAGTTTCGTGAGAATCAGGACCACCAGATGGATTTTAGCACTGAAAGGTTTATGACATACAGTCTAAACTAGTCTAATACCAATTCTGCGTATTAGGGACTACTCTTTTTCATATTGATAGATCAATTCAGACCTGGCTATAATTTTCAGATGAGTATCCAAATGAGGAACCATATTTTAATGAAATAAAGCATAGCACCCAGCTTGACTGAGGTCAAGAAGCATCTGGACAATGTGCCCAGTCCGTGCTCTGACTTGGCTGGTCCTTTGTGAAGCCAGGAGTCGAAGATCCTACTGGGTTCCTCCCAACTCAGGATATTCTATTATTCTATGATTCTATAAAGCAAACTAGACTGTAAATTGTTAGCCACCTGCTTGTTGAGAATTTTTAAATCACAATACTTAGAAGAAAAAAATAATTCTTTTACTGAATGTAACTCCTTCCAGTACCTGAAGGAGGAATCTGAGATGCTGAGAGCCTATACCTAAAAGCATAACGAGATAAACCCCCTTCATCTGCTCCTGTACAGTGACAGGACATACACAGGTACGTGTATTGGGAAGGCAGCCTTGCATTTCTACATACGTCTGATTTTTATGCTTTAATGCTATTTTGTAAGAATGTTTATTATTATAGACGTTCTTTTCAGCCTTCTAAGTTGACATTTCAGAGCATTTAATAAAAAAGCAAGCTGTAAATGCACTATCATTCTAGCCAGAAGTTCTTATGATTATTTCCATACTAATTTTTTTGGTATGTGTTTTCATTAGGGAAAGCAGCCAAAAATTGCTGAGGAAATGAAATAAGGATACCTAAATGAGATATTTCCCAGTGAAATCAATGCAGGAAACTCTTCTGGTGGCTGGAGAGCCTTGTGTCGAAGTGGAAAGTAAGGCTCCAGACTGCAGGAGCTCCGGGAAGCTGGCACTATCCAATAACTTGTGCAAATGTGAACATTTAACCTGCTGTTCCTAAAAGTAACTCTGAGATTCATGCAGAGCAGAGTTGTCAAGTGACCACTGATGACATTAAACACATCTTTTCAAAAGAACATTGGTGCTATGGGTAGATAAAAGAAACTGCAAACCTGCCACAATATCAGCCAGCATCTCTCAGCAACAGTAAATTTTAGTTACAGCATCACTGCACCTCCTGGTACTGAACATTACACATGGATTCAGTAACAAAGCTGTCTTTCTCTTCTGTATTTGCTTCAGTGAGCCACAAAAACAAATAGGCTAGAAATTATAGAACAATATAATGCAACCATCTTGCTTTCATTTAAACCAACGGAACAGAGCTGAGTGCTACTTGGTAATACAAAGCCTCATTTCCAGATTCCTAATTTGTTTTTTTCATAGTAAAAGATGAAAACAAAAACCTAAATGTAAATTGAATTTTCAAGCTTATCAAAATAACTGATAACTTTTTTTGCCATGTTTGATTTGGATTATTCTGCACCTAATAACACTGTAGGTCAAACCAGCTCGTTTTCCTCCAGTGTGAATGCCCTGCTGTTTAATGAGGGCTCGATTGCAGTGTTCCCCTTGCTCAGGCAACAACTTTCTTCTACCCAAAATCACATTTTCACAGAACTTGTAGGGACTTAGTATCCTTGAAACACCTCCTGTACTGTCAGATTAGCCTGAAGCTGAGAAATAGGATCATGATTTTTTAGGTCATGACGACAGACAAATAAACAGTTTGATCGATGCCGCTGTAGGAGCGCTTTGCACCGAACATTTCTTAGCCTGCTCGCTCTCAGTACCCAGATAAACTCAGTTCCTTTGTTATCAGATGCCACTGGTCAGATTTCATTGCATTCCCACCCAGCAGCATCCTCAGATTTCTCATTTAAATGTGAATACATACACCTACAATATATATGCTGCCAGCACCTGTAGTAAGATATATACTCTCCATTAAATGAGAGAATCTGAAATTATTACAAAATAATTTTATGGGAATTTGAGTAAAATATCATAATCAGTAAATCAATTGGCTATTTTTAATCTGCCCTTTTTATCAATTAGTTTGAACTTGAGGTTTGACATCTTCAGTCAAGTAACATTTCAATTCAAGCCAATACTGAGTATACCAAGGTGTTTCAGCATTGGGAATGTGCCTTTCATGTGTTATCTCCCACTTTCCCCATGTATCATACCTCAGTTTGTGCAACAGAGAGACCTCAGAGAGGACTTGGATCCTTTCCAGCTGAACTAAATGAGGAGACAGAAGACTAGGAGCACATCTAGTGCACTCTCACCCATGGAATGGGCTTAAGATAATTCAATCTAAGACTGCTGAAATGTGTATAGCATGAATGTCAGATCAATTCTTCCACCCCACAGACCTGCTATCGCGTTGCTCGGCTTGTTGCCGGAGACCATCCCAATTGCAGAGTAATACTCTGGACAGAACTCTGGGCAAACAACTTCAGACAGTTGACCTTAATTTGTGTACAGTTTCTGTCTTGGCAGGAAACAAATCTTATCAGTGATCCATTGTCATAGGCTCCTCTGCCAGGAACAGAGTTTATCAGAAAAAAACTGAGCGGCCTTTTCAACCGCTTGCAGACAGCTACAAGGGCTCTTTCACTGACTACAATGGATTCTGGATTGAGGTTTTGAAAGGGAAGAGCACACAAGCATCCACTTGTGCATACAAAGTTCTCCGTGGGCCTGACAATTTAGCCATACAATCACACTGGTGACTTCTCTGGCAGATGTGATGCTTCTACTGTAGATCATTTTTGATTAGTGGGACTAGACATTACAGCCTGCAGACAAAGGAATCTATTACAATTAGGCAGGGGTAAATAATTAGCATTTCATATTCGGAAAGCAATGTTCATACACTGCTGGTTTAGCTCTCAGTACAATCTCCTCCAGGGGCATGAGATACTGGAATTGCAGTGCCTAATACATTCTGTGAAATACAGCAGTGCTCTGCCATACACGAGCTTTAGAGAGCTGATACACTTTGAGTGGCTGGTCACCTCCACGCGCTTCCCACCCGTCTGTCTGATCACACGGGAACGGGAGCAGAATACCAACCAACCCAGACAACGGAAGGCACTTCGAGCCTTACCACACTCCACACAATGCTGGGAATACCTTCCCAGTTTGACCAGTCTGGCTTACATGGCACATGACAACACAAGCTGGTGGTCCCCTCGGGCAGCTGATACTGTCTGAAGGCACTACCAAAGCAAGGATTATGATGTGAGCTCCTCCAGCAAGAAGCCATGCCCACTGTGGAACCCTGCTGTGTTCTTGGGATAATGCTGCTGGAATTCTGCATCGCTGTGGATGTCAGCAAAGCTATCAGAGGTGCAGAGAAAAGGTCTGGCCTTATTCTTCTTATTAATTAGTCATAGAATCATAGAATCATAGAATTTTTAAGGCTGGAAATAACCCCGAAGATCATCCAGTCCAACCATTAACTTACCGCCACCAAGTCTACCCTTAGACCATGTCCTCAAGCACCGCATCTACCCGTCTGTTAAACACCTCAAGAGATGGGGACTCAACCACCTCACTGGGTAGACTGTTCCAGTGCTTGATGACTCTCTCAGTAAAGAAGTTCTTCCTAATATCCAACCTAAATTTTCCCTGGCAAAGCTTGAGGCCATTACCTCTAGCTCTGTCACCTGTTACTGGGGAGAAGAGGCAAACCCCCACCTCACTGCAACCTCCTTTCAGGTAGTTGTAGAGAGCAATAAGGTCTCCCCTCAGTCTCCTCTTTTCCAAACTAAACACCCCCAGCTCCCTCAGCCTCCTCGTAGGGCCTGTTCTCCAGACCCTTCACCATCCTCGTTGCCCTTCTCTGGACACGCTCCAGCACCTCAACATCCTTCTTGAAGTGAGGGGCCCAAAACTGAACACAGTACTCGAGGTGAGGCCTCACCAGTGCAGAATACAGGGGGATTATCACCTCCCTGGTCCTGCTGGCCACACCGTTCCTGATCCAAGCCAGGATGCCATTGGCCCTCTTGGCCACCTGGGCACACTGCTGGCTCATGTTTAGGCGGCTGTAAATAGTCAAATAACTGATCTTGCACAGGTGTACTTACTCCTACTTACCAAGACAGGATGAATATTTAAACCTATATTTAATCCATGCAAAATCATCCCCTAAGGCCCATGAGCACTTGGAGAATCTTTTACAATTCCCTACAGTGTTGGCTTCAGTGCTAAGATTGACGCTGCATGCTTCCTTGCTAAACAGCACCACCAGCCAAATATGCAAACATTCTCACTTATGGAAAGCGCAGTAATTTTTAACACCATTTCTAGCTATCACCAGTTTCTTCTGCAGTCCCCAGTAATATGGAATATGAAGCCTTTTCTTGATGTTAATGCAGATCCTTCCTCACATAAACTCTTTACCCTGTGCCACCAGTGAAAAATGCAGAAGAGGGAAAAGATAATGCAAATACTAAAGCGCTGTCAGTTAGAATGTTTGAGAGTGCCTGCTCTGGGATGATGAAAAAGCCCTGTTTGTATTGAAACTTAAGTGGTAATGTTCTAACTGGAACAAGAACAATATCTTTAATCCGTGCTTGAAAGATCAAATTAAATCTCCTGCAGTCAACCTTGGTAGGGCTCTATCTATCAGAGATGAGTTGGGGATTTTTTTATGAGAAAGCTACAAGTCCAAAGCTACTGGATACTCATTTGTCTGGTTTTCGGCAGACATTCAGGGAGCTAAGGCAATCATTCCTAGCTCAAAAGAACATCCCAAAATACTAAGTGAAGAGAAAAAAGAACTGATATACATTTCATGATTTTTTTGAACAGAGTAGGATCTCAACAACAGATTCAATGCATTCAAAACCGATCTAGTCACAAGTTCACAGTACTCTTATGATAATGTATCAGTGCATTACCTTACATCTTCCAGTTAGTTAGGGTTTTACCAGCAATATCACTGCAGTATTTCTGGTGCCACAGTTGTTTCCACTACAAACTCTCCCTTTTACAGGCATTAAAAATCAAGTATTTGAAATCTCATCAGCTTGAAATTTGCTCTACAAGCTATCAACTCAAATGCAATATATATTCTCTCATCTATC
This sequence comes from Heliornis fulica, assembly GCA_013399135.1. Lineage (NCBI taxonomy): Eukaryota > Metazoa > Chordata > Aves > Gruiformes > Heliornithidae > Heliornis > Heliornis fulica. The sequence continues at coordinate 9,979 of VXBZ01000835.1, forward strand.
CCCCCCCCAAAAAAATAATAATTAAATTGGTTTCACCATTTTTTCTTCATGGAATCTAGAGAAGGGCATGAAGTGAACATTTGACAGTTGCTATGAAAATACACATTCTCAGAGAAGCTGAAGAAATCACAACACTTAATTCACCGGCTGCTAGTAGTTCACTGCAATCCGCTTTTAAATACACTAACAAAACCATGAAATGTGGGGGCTTTTTCCTTATACAACAGTTCCTGAATTTTTATATTAAACATCGTTCAAGTTCCCTAAGGTAGTAAAAAGAGGTATCTGATCATTTCTGTGCATTCTGAGTGAGCTAGCCCCAAAGAATTTACAGAGAACCCAGCAGAGACAAAGGCCACCAATCTCTCCATGACTGTGGAAGTTTCTCTCTATTCCTGTTACTCATGAAATTATAAGATCAATATTTTCTCATCAGTACCAAGCAACAAAAAATATTCATGCTGTGGAGAGACATTCTTTTTTTTTCCTCTGCAGGTATTGAAAGAAACTGAGGAAAATGAACAAAATTCCTGATCCACTGGAGGCCCAAANTACAAGAAAGATGGGGAGAGGCTGTTCAGTAGGGCCTTTTGTGACAGGACAATGGGTAATGGTTTCAAAATAGAGGGAGGGAGATTTAGATTGGATATTAGGAAAAAAGTTCTTTCCTGTGAGAGTGGTGGAGCACTGGAACAGGTTGCCCAGGGAGGTGGTGGATGCCCCATCCCTGGAGACGTTCAAGGCCATGTTGGATGAGGCCCTGAGCAACCTGATCTAGTTGGGGTGTGTCCCTGCTTCTTGCAGGGGGGTTGGACTAAATGACCTCTAGGAGTCCCTTCCAACTCTAGCCACTCTATGATTCTATGATTCTATATAATTTACCTCTTTCTTCTTCCTGGTGCTCAAATGCAGAAATCCAAATATTCTTAGTATACCCAGTATTTGACAAAAGGGCTTTAAACTTACCAAAAAAAGGTTAATAGAGGTGCTTTACCTCTTGATATATCCAAGTTATTCTCACTCCAAGTTATTCTCACTCCTTTGAAAACAAATGCTATGACTAAGACACCATTTGCAACACCATAATGGAAAACCATTGTTTAACTCCCTGTGACACATGCAGAGTGTCAAACAACAGAGCACACTAAATTGGCAAAGAACATTAGTCATCCTTACCTCTGGTTCTGCTTCTTCTAGCAAAGCCTTTTTAACACAGAAGATCTCCTTTAGTTCTCTTAGAAAATAGTCAAATAATCAAATCTGTCTTTCAAAATTCCAGTCTCATTAGATCCATACTTTGTACTTGTCACTTTGGACCATTTCTAAATCCAGTGTCATTAACACCACAAACTGAATAATAGAATGGCAAAAAGCATGTGGGGAGTTATTTTTGAAGCTGGAAGAATAAGACTACATTTCAGAATAAAACTGCAAGCATCTCACTGAAACACGATTTGTCATCATCAAAACATGTAACTTCAGAGAGTGCACCACACTGAAAGAGCAGAGCAAGAATGCTGCACTGGCAAGTTAATGGAAGTGAAACAGATTTTTTATTTCTAATTAGGAACTGACTAGGACAGGAAGGTTTCACTGAAGATGCACTACAGGGAATTCTGTTATGTTGCTTTTCTTGGAAATATTTCTAAGATCAAGGAAGCAATACCCTGGAAATTAATAGACGGGAAAAGAGGAAAGAAAGGGAAGGTTTCAGTGGTTCTTCATACTAAAGGCTGACATATGAAACAAACAGGCCTGCTTGGGTTATTAAATTATTGCTTGGTGAAAGTGCAGTATTATAAATGTTATAAAGCACAGGGAATATAGTCATTCAGTTCAGACTTAACTAATTTTCTTTGCATTTTGTGGGAAACAATGATTGATGCAGACTGTTAATACATTATATTGGAGGTTTTACTCTGGGACTTCAGATGAGGTATATTCACTAAAAGGAGGGAAAAGGGATTCTAACTACTCTGGCCAAGACCTATAGACAGAAGTGTTTTCCACAAGTAAGATATCCCACCTGGGAAACTGACTGGAGTAATCTAAATGGAGGAACAGTGTAGATGACTACATCTGAGCCAGTCATTCAAGTCATCCTTTCTATGATGCAAAGAGGTACAGTTCATCAGACCTAACTTAGACACCCCAGGACAAGGATGAGGTGTGTGCCATGCCAAGGCCTAGAGTAGCTAGCTGAAATGTAGAAGTATTCATCAATATATGCAGATTAGCACCACCCCTGGTGTCCACAAAAAAGAAATCAGACCACTCCTCATGCTGCAGAAGCTTCCTCTAATACCTGTTTGCAAACAGCTCTGTACAGTACTTCCATAGCTGTTTCTCATCTCTTTGTGCCCCAAGGGTCTGACAAAAAGATGATGAATGTTGCTGAAAAACTCCCATTGGCTTCTTAAATAACAGGATCCAGCATGGATCCAGGGGGGATCAGGGAGATGACTGCCCACTCAAGACTGTACTGATGTAGTTCTGGGCACCACAGTACAAGAGGGACACAAAAATATTGGAGTGTCCATTGGAGGGCAATGAGGATGGGAAAGGGGAAGTCTAATGAGGAGAGGCTGAAGTCCTGTGGTTTGTTCAGGCTGGAGAAGAGGAGGTTGAGGGGAGCCTTCATCACGGTCTGTGGCTTCCTGACAAGGGGAGTGAAGGGGCAGGTGCTGATCTCCTCTCTTTGGTGATCAGGGATAGAGCCTGAGGGAATGGCATGAAGCTGTGACAGTGGAGGTTGAGGTTGGATGTCAGGAAGAGGCTCTTTACTGAGAGGGTGGTTGGGCTGAGGTCAAGAAGCATCTGGACGATGTGCTCAGTCCCCTGCTCAGACTTGGCCGGTCCTGTGTGGAGCCAGGAGATGGACCTGATGATCCCAATGGGTTCCTTCCAAATCAGGAGATTCTATCATTGTAAGGAACATGATGAAGGACAAGAACCTGCATGCAGAGGTATGACAGCTGCCAGCCAGAAGAGAGAGAGAACCCTGTTTGCATTTATCTAGTTCTTCCAAGGATATCAGTGCATGAGTTTACAAAGGACAAGTAAACTACAGAGCTACATGAAGATATAGGTACCTAGCAAATTAACAGCAGAGTGGGAAATCAAACTCAAGAGAAATACCTCATTTCCTTTCCCATGACCACTGATTTATAGCAGCATAAGTAGCTGCAGAATAGTTTCTGAAACTACACGAAGATGTGTATTGTGAGGGATGACTGTCAGGCTCACAGAATCCAGACACATGAATCAAAACATTGTGCTTGTCTTCCTACCCCTGACTCTAGCTACGGGTTACGTTATGTCCCCCCTCATATTTCTGTTTCTCTGTCTGCAAGATGGTGACTTCCTTCCCCCACCATCCATAACACTGCTGAATTTACAGCTGTAAAGTGCTTTGAGACCCTTGCATGGAAGTACAGGGAAACATAAAATACTCTTGTTTCTAAGCTTATTCTTACTATGAAACAAAATAGCTATTTCAAAGCTATACTGGGAATGTGTTATTTTAATTTTGACTGCTTTGACATTGTGTTGTGTTTCCATTTTAGAGTCTTTATGGGATATACCTTATTCTCTGTTCATAAGGCTATGTTTCCAGGTTAGTAGCAACAGGACATAACAGACTTCTTACAATTATCATGGAGAAGGGAAAGGATTAAATCTGAGTGCTAGTTTTATATCTCAGCAAGGATGAAGAGAGCTAAGAAACAGAAATTGCAGGACTTTTCCATTCTTTCTGTGGAGAGATGCCTCCTATGGACGGACAGCGTCTGGGTGCTCATCTCTACTAAATGGAGACCATACCATTGCAGCCTCCATTTTAATTCCTAAGAAGGGCAAAATACGAGAGAGGTTAGCAAAATGAGAATTTAAACTTAGTCAAATATTTCCTTTGGTTTTGAGGCCAAGAAGCTTCTGAAGTTTATTTCTCTTTCTTTCACAGAAGAGAATGTAGAGCTCAGACACACTGACTGGAATGGAAGAGTAATCAGTCAGAAAGAACAAATAAATTTTGTGTCTGCCTCTGTTAGCGGGGAAAATAATTGAAAGCATGACTGCTTATGTGGTTCCTCTACAACTTCAAAAGTGTACAAAATCACAGAAAAGGGAATGCCATCTGTTTGTTGTTAGGGTCGTGTCTTTTATTTTCCTACTTATACTCCCACTGAAAGCAATGAGAAGTCTTCAATCCTCCACAATGAAAATGACATAATTTTATTTTCTCTCCGATATTCAGGTTACAGTAGGCTTTGCTATGCCCCGTCCTCTCCTCCTGAGTAAGTGCAAGTCTTTGTTAAGCAGTGCCTTTGAACATCATCTATCAAACAGAACAAAAGTGGCAAAAAACCCTCAACCACCTTGTGAGAGCAGGAATGTGGCCATGAGGAGAAATAGTAGACCTCCCTCAGGTCTGAATGTTTGCCTCCAGAAGATTATTAAAAGCAAAGCCACCACAATAACACGGAATGCGCCCTTGGCATAATGAAAGCAAGATGTAAAAACGTGTTGGTGAGAAGGGCGGCTTTGAAGCAGCTGCAGCCCGGGCTCTATAACAATATCCAAAGGAGGAGATGCTGGTAATGGAAGTGTGCCTTGTCTAACTTCAGCTATTCATCTCGAGGGGCGATTTACAAGGTGATAAAAGGTTCCAAGCTGCAAAAGGTACTTTAGGCAGTTAAAAAGCAGCTTTTTATGATCATTTCTTCTGTACAGTACACGTTGTTTCATTAATCAAATGCTTATTCTATTAAAACACCAACTCTTTTAGCTGGTGGGACAACAAGTTTTACTGCCCTGAAATGGCATTAAAAGCCACAGACTTCCCAGCTAAGCCTTTGTAATGATTCTAACACAGCCCAAGTGTGGCTGTCTCCAGCGGGATACCTGAAAGCATGTCTGCCCTGCTTGGCTCCTTGGCAAGTTTCTTGGCATGCTTCAGTTCCCAAGGCCGTGTCACCCCCTCCAAGCAAGGGAGCACGCAGGGCACACGTGCAGTCCCTAAGCCAGACCCAAGCAGACGGCTCACATCAAATCCGGTTCTGTCAGCGTTCAATTGCTCGTTTAATGAGTATTAAAAGCCAAGCACGGCTTGCGGCAAAGGGAAAGCTTCCACTCACAAACACCATTGCAATGCTTTAAAAATATCAGCTTTTTCATCTCCTAGGGGCCCAGAATCCAGCACTCACAGGGAGTGTTGTAGATCTGGGAGCCTGGTGTGAAGCAACGGAAATAAATGAACTTAAAAAAAAAAAAACAACCCTTTTGTCCACGCTCTTTTTAGTCCTTGAAAGAGCCTTCCCAATCAAGGGTGCTACAGACCACTGGCTAGGACACTCCTTTGGTTTTTTACTCCCTAAATCATCAGATTGCTAACAAAAAGAAACTGATTCTTTATTTTGTAAATCTAGCCTCAAAACCAAAAGCATTTAGATTCTTACACCCTTGTCCATCACATACATCATTAGGTGCAACTCAAATAGGTAGACAAAACTGCAGCATAGTCTCCCAACCACAAACTTATCAGCCATCTTAGGCATGCAAATTATCCTCTGTTAAGCTGGAAAGTAGAAAAAAAGAACAGAGATTTGAAGTCCACATAGCTGACTTAGAGAGCAGGAGGGAACAGAAGGGGGAAAAGCATGGTTGTTTATTTGCACAGCAACCACAGTGACCAACAGGCAATTTAAACTCACATTGTAATGAACTTAAAATGTTGAAATAGAAACTATCCTAATAAAGGAAAAAAATGAATCATGATAATACAGCAGCTGCTAGTCCAAACCCTCCTGGAATTAACTTTAAACAAAATCAGTGTAGATACATTATATAAATACACACTGGTAAAATGATTTAAATTTACCAATTACACGCTGTTTCAGAGCTACTGATGAAGTTCAGGTTGTTTTGCTAAAATGTATAACCTCTAAATGCTTGTGCATGTTAAAAACAATTCAAAACAAATATATTTCAGAAAATATATAGATTATATATTATCAAACTAGTAGTAATAAAATATAAAGGTATGTTCATCAGATATTTAAAAATTCCAATACATTAAATACCAAAGTAACATCCTAACACAAGGCAAGCAGTTTTCTTTTTAGTTTAAAAAAAAAAAAGAGTGACAAATTTTCCTTTTTATTCTGTGAACTGGTAGTTTCAACATCAGTACAGAACAGTCACGGGGTTTTACAAGTTCAAATCCACCTGCAGCACAACCTCTGAACCAAAACTGTCCTGGGAAAGCTACACGTACTTTACTCAGCTCTGGAGAACCTTTCTGAAGTTTGTAAATGACTGTTTTGCACTGTTGTCTGACAATGCAGCAGAAGACTCACATGAAAACATGTCATTCATCACTCTGTGTGACTTGCCTAATTTGTGTGGGAAAACAACCCGTGTCACCTCTGTGAGAGACAAGGTGTCATAACTGCTGCTCAGGGTTCCAAAGGATTCCCTGATACCAGTGATGAGGGAAGCCTTCCAAAAGCACAAAGACTGAAAAAAGGGACTACACTATTTTACAGACTGGTACAACTCTAAAGGTACTTTGCCTGCAATAGGGCACAGAGCCTGACCCAGATAAACCTTGACAAAACTATGTGGCTACTGGATTAAAGCCCCCATCCCAAGGACCAGCAGCAGCAGGTCAGCCTTCCTGCCCATAGAGCACACCCAACTCACAGAATGAGTCAGGTTGGAAGGGACCTCTAAAGGCCATCTAGTCCAACACCCCTGCAGTGAGACGGGACATCTTCACTAGATCAGGTTGCTCAGAGCCCCATCAAGTCTGACCTTGAATATCTCCAGGGATGGGGCACTCACCACCCATCTGGGCAATGTTCCAGTGATCTACCACCCCTCAGATTGAAGAATTTTTTTTCCTAATCTCCAACCTAAATCTCCCTTTTTTTAGTTTAAAACCATTACCCCTTGTCCTATCACTACATGCCCTTGTGAGCAGTTCTTTCTTAAAGGCACCTTTCAGGTATTGGATGGCTCTCCTTCCTATAGTAAGGTCCCCCCACCAGAGCCTCCTCTTCTCCAAGCTGAACTTATCCCTAAGGCTGCAGCCTTTCCCTGCCAGCTAAACTTCCTCCTGATTTCCCTACAGCGTAGTAACACTGGAAATTCTCACCAGGTCTCCCCATAGCCAAGTACACAACCTTGGACTGCTGAGATACAGCATAAACCTTTCTGCATACTCTTCTTGAGGCCCTAAAAATTACAGATGCACCCAGGAGCACAAAGAAGAGGTTATTTATTTCTGTCCATGGTTCAAAGCATAAGTCACTCTCCACCTTCTGGAAAGCAGAAGAGTAAATGATGGTAGATCACTTCTGCCTTACCAAACACTGTTACCTTAGGCAGGCTTTCCTCTCACTGCTCACAGTTGCGCAAGGAACTCCAGATTACTAAAAGTCCATGCACCATGAGTACTCAGTTGACTGACAGAAGTCCTAGCCAGACTTCTCCTGGATAAAGTTCATTATATGTTAGGAAACATGGAGAGAGCTTGAAGTCTATCCTCACTTCTCAGAACACCAGCCACAGACGTGTCCACTGTCCAGATCACTTCTGCTGAGGTACAACTGAAGCAGTAAGCAGTCACCAGGACTTTCAAAAGTCCTCTCAGATAAAGTCCTAGAGCCACAGCACAACCTAAATAAATACCATAACTGAGAAGTCTAGGAAGAATGAAAGAGCATTCAATCAAATACTGGCAGTATCTACTTTTCCAGGGCAGGAGAGGCAATTTAAGTTCATATGCCTGAACCCTTTGAGCATATTAATGCTTTCAGAAAGTTTGAACACTGTAGCTGCTTCTTGATCCTTAGGTTTCAAAATGTAAACGGCCATTTTGGAAATATCACCAAAAATATTCCCTTTACCACACATTTTAATCCTGGGAAGGGTCCATAAGGTTGGGCTGCTATCTGAAAGGGGCTTTTCTCTATTATGTGTAAAAATAAATTAACAAATAAACTCCTTTTCATAGAATCATAGAATTTTTAAGGCTGGAAATGACCCCTAAGATCATCCAGTCCAACCATTAACCTACCGCCACCAAGTCTACCCTTAGACCATGTCCTCAAGCAC
>VXBZ01000835.1:18272-52649 GCA_013399135.1 Heliornis fulica
TGGTGATAACAGGAAGTTTAATAGGGAATTTAACAAAATTTGGTATTTCCTGATTGTACCATCCTGAGAAATAATTCATAAGTTAGAATTTTTCAAACATTTCTTCTTGACCAATTATTAAGAAATAAGGCAGAGTTAAAAATCAGTATCTAGTCCAGTTTCTTCCAGCCCTTGCTGTATATGCCTTTTCCTGCACAAGGTGCCAGCTGCAATGATCTCGAAGGTGCTGTTTATGTTTAATATCACTTTTAGCATGAGACACAAGGGATCAGACAAGCAAAATGTTTAGCGAACTAAAATAATCATTTCCATTTGCCTTTTGTCAATCTGTTAATGACTATATGAACCAAATGTTTAAAACCCCCTCATTTCTGCAGTGTCAACAACTCTCTGCTTTCTCAGGAATACTTTAGTGCTATAATTGTGCCAGGTACAAAAATGACAAAAGGCCAGCTCCTCACAAACTACATCACTGCTTTTGATCCCTTATGCTGCCAGCAGCCCAAGCATCAAAGGTGACACAAGCCAATCTTAGAGCGTCAAATACGGTCACAACCTCTAATTTAATGCAGGCTAAAGTAATCCAACTGAATCACTCTTTGACTAAATATATTGTAAGGGGAAGTGAAGAGCTCAGACACTGTTACTCTGGTTCCTGATTAGTTCACAGACAATACAAATTGGAAGCATCCCCTTTTCGTAACAAACTTCCAGAACACCATACATGGAACTAGTGACTGCATCTTTCATACCCAGGCTCAGCAGATGTTGAGGAGAATATTTGAGACACAACTGAAAATCCATTCACAGTTTCCTATGTTCACAACCTTCTGCTCCAACTGGAAAGTTGAGGAAACCACAAGTGAAGTTGCAGGGCTGGCAACCTGGCAGGGTCATTTTTTGGTTTCTTCATTAATCGTCAGGCTGGCCCCCTTCAGACTCACCCCACTAACCTCTTGAAACTTCTGTATTTGTAAAGGGATCATTCTTAAAATATTTCTCAATGGGGGTAATTATCTCCACTTTCTATACGTAATTTAACCGAGAAACAGAAGAGCTAAGTGACTGCCAGAGGTCATACAGAAAGCCAAGAAGAAAATATGGAGACTTTCCTCTGAAGGAGCTGCTCAAATGTTAAAAAATATATGAGCTGAGAGAACAAAAAAAATTAAAAAAAAAAACAATGAAAGGAGTCATGAAGTATGATTTGGCAGTAGCCAGTCCATGATGGAAACCTTGTCTCTTTTACGCTCATGGTACTTGGGATAAAATAAAAAATAATTCAGTGTCACACTCTTTGATAAATCAAGCTCTGGAAAAGCTCTGAATGCAATATTATCTAGCACATGATAAATTTGCTGTAAGAAATACAATGGCATTTAAAATCTGAAATCCTATGAGCAAACAGCACAACATTTGTCCATGCTTCCAATGCCTAAACTTCCATGATTTTTTAATTAGAATTTCTTAATGTGACGTTAGTATGCAATTAAGTTCTGCTTTTCATTACACAGGATTCTCAAAAACAAAGCAGCATTCTTCTTTTGGAGCTAAAGTCAGTTGTTTTAATATTGTGATAAGATTCTTCTGAAAAATATTGTGAAAAAACTTCCAGACTGATAATGAATTTGGATTAGAAGCCCTTAAGTTTATCAGATATTATAAAAGAGAGAGGCTATCAGGTACACATGCTACAGTATCTGCAGATCTTTCATCTTACACATCCCTAGGAAGTAATCAGCTAACCGGACTTTATGCCTAAAAATAGGCTTTTCTTATTTTAGGAGACTGGACTTTTCTCTTATGCCAGAAAACACTGGAAACATGTCAGAAACAGCATCATGACTAAGATGTGTAACCTCTTATAAACCAGGAACTTCACAAAATTCACTAGAAAGACAAGGCAACAGAAGACTGTAGGCATTCCCTACCTGCACCCTTTGGAAGTCAAAAAATAACTGGTTTCCTTGAGGACAGCCCTGAAGTATTTCAGCAGCATAACACAAGAAATTAGTAAAGAGTAAAGTACTATCTCTGTAAATAAGATCTACCATGAGAAGAAAACAGCAGTTTGGGAAAACAGTTTCACTTGGCAGAAATAGAAATGCACCCATGTAACCTGCACGCACGGCAACTGCTACTTATGCACTGGTACCTCCAAGCTGTGGGACCAGTAGATGCTGCAGCTAACTACACCTCTCTGGCCTCCTCTCCCATTATGACTGGGAGTCTTACACCACAGCACTAACTCAGCTGAGACATCTGGGTCCTCTCCCTACAGGGCTGAGTGGAGTGGAGAAGGAGGAGAGGACAGACAATGGCCTCAGTCACCTCGCTCCAACACCAAGCACCCACCACCCTTCCAGGAAAGTAATGGGAAATGCCAAAAATGCACCTCCCTCCTCGTGGCAGACACTTCACCATCTCTACCTGCAGCAGTTACATACTCAAAGGAAAAAAATCATGGTAATTACATTCAATAACTGAAAAGAACCTAGTCGATGTTGTTTAATGATTTTTATTATTATTATTTCCTCAGGAAGAATTAATTGAGCTTTCTGTGAATTTAAGGAAACTAAAGCACCAAGCAGAGAAAATTACCACTGCATATATGGCAATCATATAAACATGACTTCCACTGGTAAGTGTACCCTTATCCTCATCATACACACCCTGGTTACCCAGTAACTCTCACATTAATGGACACTTTCATTCTGCCTGTACAGGTATTGACTAAATTCATGAAGAAAAGAAAGCTCAACAATCAAATACATCTCCTCCTGCCCCTGGTGAGACACTTTCTGGGGTTTCATAATGAACATGCTGCTTAAATGATTAGACTGTCACTTCTCCCAAAAGATTTGAGGCACTTTTATTGAATTTATTTCTCTAAGTTTGAAAAAGTATTGTAAAATGACTTTCTGGCTCATCAAGTTGTTTTGATAATGGCCAAGGTATTGACTTAAAGAAAATAGCTTGTGTCTGTGCAATGATGGAGAGAATGGTAGAAGGCGGGAGAGCGGTAAGAATGTGGGTATTGTCAGAATGGATGTAATTCTAGCCTCAGGTCCCATCTCTGACAGTGGCTAGCTTTGAACATGCCCTTTATTTTTCTCTAAATCTCCACCAGAGACAGACACGTGGTGAGCTGTCACAGAAATCTCATCCTACTGATTGAGGCTGGCTTAAAACTTTGAACAGGTATAACTTCCAAACACTGCTTTTCTAACATTTACCTATCATATGGGGTATTCTTATCCATAAACATTCATCCTTCTGCAAATTTATGATACTTAATTTTGTTTATGAGTTTTGGGATTTTTTTTTTTCATGGAAGCAATCATTTTCTCCCACTGCCACAACCATATCATTTCTTCTCCCCTTCCCCCAACACAGGAAACATGTCACCTAAAGCATTTTTTAATTCTTGTTTGGGGAGGACCTTTATTATTTCCTTGTGTAAGCTGACAGAAATGTGAAAGTACCACAAGTTCATTTACACATTTGTTATATTATTCCACCTTTGTTTAGGCTACACAGACTCTGTCTACTGCTTTTCACAAGAAAGCCAACCTTTTAACAAGTCCATGACTGCAAAAGGCCTTCTTGACTGTCGAAGGAAATTGCAGCAATACAGTGTGTGTGTGACTCAGGGCTGAGGCTGTGTGAAAACAAGTCACGAACGCACCTCTCAACTGCAGCAGATGGTGTTACGTGAAAAGAAAAATCAACACGAACCAGCAGTTACAGCCACACTTCAGAAAGCCTGCGAAAAGAGAGAGCACCTACACAGGGAAACCAAACAACTCATATGCTGATGAGGCTCAAGTTACTTCCCAGAGTCAACCTGAAGGGTAATCATGTAACACTGGCTCATTTCGCAGTCGCAACGAGCAACAGATTATTCCCCTCCTGCATGACGCGAGTGCGGCACAGGACTTGCAGAAAGCTTTAAGATTCAATTTCAGGGGTGGATCAGTTGATAGTGAATCATGCTCTCCTGTAGGAAAGCTGAAACAAGAGCTGTCAAACATCAGGGCATTCACAGACTGCTCCAAGTGTTCAGTCAAGTCTGATTTAGCAGAAAGGTGTCTCTGTGTCATGCAAGAAAAGCTCATGATAACCATAAGGATTTTTTTTTCCCCCCAATTCTACCTATCAAACTCTTTCTCATGCCATCTTCCTATATGGATCATTTCACTGGCAGGATAAAGGAAGAGGAGGTGGGGGTATGTTAACAATGACATCTTAAGAATGCTACTGCCAACAAAGGTCTTCATATTTAGTTGCATTTCATTCTTTTCTGAATTTTGTCTCAAGAGATGCAGCAAAGTTGAAGAGTTAATGGACCATCTCCCTTTCTAAAATTCTTACTGTCAGGAGACTTGGAACTAGATGACCTTTGAGGCTTGGCCAGGGGGGTTGGACTGGATGATCTTTCAAGGTCCCTTCCAACTCCTGACATTCTGTTCTGTTCTGTTCTGTTCTGCTCTGTCCCTTCTGACCAGAACTATTCCATGATTCTTTGTGCCTTACATGTCTCTGGGCATGTTACAAATAGATGAAATCTGACTTGAGAAATGAAGATCATAAGGGCATACATTTCTTACCAGAAAGAAAAAGGTGTCACGTATCACCGCTGCAGTCTTAATAACATCTTAGTAGGTCACTAATATGTTTATCATACCCACAGATTTATTAAATATATTATCCTGACAATATCTCTATGAAAGTGTGAATTAGCCCCCTATTATTATTGGCATTTTACACATCAGGAATCGATCCAAAAGAAACTAAGGCTCATATCTACACAACCTCCTCTAATTATTTCAGAGTAACACGATACATAGTACTCATAGAATCTCTTTCTCAGTCCTTTCTTGTTTCCAGAAATTGCATTAATAGCAAGTATTAAGATAGAAACATCTGACTTCTAGCCTATGCCCTTGTTTCATTAAACTCCTGGAGAAATACACTGTTTCTGAACAATTACACACCTGACATGAAATTTAAGCCATTTGGCTTTGTTCAAAAAGGACTAAGGCAGTAAAAATACCATTTTGTGTGTTTCTAAATGACAAAAGCTGTAGAAAACCACAGAATTTTACCACATAAAACCCTCAAATCTGTAATAAAGTAGGTACCATCTATCCAATGTGGATAGGAAAGAAGTGTAACCCTTTTCTCTTTCAACATCTCCTTTGTCTCATTAACAGAGGGGTGTGGGCGATTTAACCACGTGAGTTATTACTCACTGGTATGTCCCATACCTTCCTTTGCAAGTTACTGTGAAAACACAGTTGCTGTCAGCTGCATTACAATTGAGTTATATTTAGAATGCTACAAGAGAACTTCAAGATTACTCCTGATCCAAAATGTCTTGTAGTAACAAAGTGTACAAAACCATATTTCAAGTAGCTAGCTTGAAACCCAAAATGCACTGTACTGCAAGTCCCTCGACATCTCATCCAACAAAAGTACACGAACACCTTTATTCCTATCTCAGTTCTGAAGTCATAGAAGCATAGAATGGTTTGGGTTGGAAGGGACTTTAGAGCTCACCTTGCTCCAAACCCCCTGCCATGGGCAAGGACACCTTCCACTAGACCAGGTTGCCCAAAGGTCCAGTCGCCTTTAAACAGTTATGGAAGCCAAGAAATCTAGTCAGCCCTTTCTCACTCTTACCATACCAGTCAAAGAGGGTGATACCACTGATGTACCAATGGCTGGGAAGCTTAGAGAAACATACCTACCTCCCTACCTATCAGAAGTTGTCAATACTTCTCCTTGGTTTTAGAGTTTGAATTTCAGAAGAATAAATCAAATAAACTACCTGCTTATTCCACAGTCTTCTGTAGGTTCAGAAATAACCATCCACCCATACAACCTAGAATTTACATATAGCTGGAAGGCTCTGGGTCTTTGTTTAAAATACATTTGTTCAAAAGAAATTAATGAGTTGTTTCAGTTCTAACCAAGAAAGTCATAGTAAATTAATATATCTAATTAGACCCAATTTCAGTGAGATTACATTAAAATCTCATTTTGTTCTATTAAAAAATTCAATAAAACTGGGCCAACTAAATTAGGCAATCAGTAAGAATAAGGAGATTTTCTTGATGTTTTATCTACTTTGTTCAGCTATTACAAGTCATTTTTAACAGCTTGTTGACAATGCTCCTCTCCTGACAGTGCTGCAGGTAGTATCAGATGTCAGCTTTCAAATCTGCTTCAACAAATCATCCTTACATTGCCATTTAGCACATCTGCCTCTGCAGGTAATTCAGTTCTCCTAGGAAGCCCAGTACTTCAGGAGTGCAGAGGATAACAGTTTATAGAGTGGAAAGGGGAAAACAAACAGAATACAGAATTTAAAGCTAAAATGATACAGAGTGTGAGACTATAAAAACTTAATTAGAAAGACACTTACAACCTGTTATAGGAGCTACACAGTTTCAGCTGGTACATGAGCTCAGGAGAACCAAGTGGCTTACATCAGTATGCATTATTTCATTGTCTGCAAGTCTGAAGGGTGGTTTAATCTTGCTATCTATTACACTTTAATGCCTGCTGGCATTGCTTTCCCATATTGATCTTCAGCAAAAATAGATTTGGCCATACTGAGCAAGAAAAATCTACTAGCCAATTTCTAGCAGCTCTTGCTCAGCACAAAGCGGAATTCAATATGGACCATGAAGAACTAGCATAAAATACTATCACTTTCTATACTCGTGTACAAATGACAAACTACTCTTGCAGATGTCCCTGTTCTACGTGTCTAGCTTCCTCACATCTCAGCTTGTTAGCTATCACATCAGAAACCCCTTCTCTTGAAGGCTGGTCTCAAATCAAGACTTTCATTAGTGGCCTGATACCAGATGACATAAACGATCACGCTCTGGTACTCTGAAAAAAACATCAACTCTGTATCAGAAAAGAAGAAAAGCAGAATTTTCACTTATACATACAGAAAAGAAATTGCTTTTATCTTAAACTGCACAATGTTTTAGTGCATTCCCTCACAACCTCTGGGAAAGAAAAGTTGTTCTTTCAATTCGTCCACCTTTCTGCAAGAAACCACAGTAAATGGCTGCTGTGAGTCAGCCCCTGTACTGTTTGACTCCAGGAAGACTCATTCAACTGCTCTGGAAAGCTTTTAGAATGGGGCTTGGACAGGTTTTGGCCAGGATAGTGTTAATTTTCTTCAGAGTAGATAGTGTGGGGCTATATTTTGGATTTGTGTTGAAAACAGTGTCAAAAATTTAGGGATGTCTTCGTTATTGCTGAGCAGTGCTTACACAGAGCCAAGGGCTTTGCTGCTGCTCACACCATCTTACACAAGCAAGTAGGATGGGGGTGCACAAGAAGTTGAGAGGTGGCATAGACAGGACAGCTGACCCCAACTCATCAAAAGGATATTTATTCTATACAATATTATGTCAAGTTCAGCATATAAAGCTGAGGGAAAAAGAAGGAAGAACCGTTTATTTCACACATGAAGATTTTGGTGAAACACCACCTTGTGAATCCTTATTCAAATTAAATCAGAGACTGAAGACTGAGTTAGGAATTACCTTCAAGATATTGAACAGTGACACCACTTAGACCTTCCTGGTAAAGACACTCTTCAGGTTGCCTGGTTCCCCAAGTGATCTGTATTTATTCCCCTTACTGCAAAATGAGGTGTACGCAGTATTTAGTAATAAATGAATGCTACTGTAGCTATATTAAAACATCCCACCTGACATTTTAGGAATAAACATTGCAATTGTTCCATTTCATGGTGCCTTTCCATTTGAAATGACTTTGTAGACGATACACAACTACAGTTTTGAAGAGGTAAAACTGAAAGTGAACCTGAAATTATATGTTCCATACCCAATTCACCATTCGAAATTTTAGATTTTATCCTACCTGCAATGAAAAGCAATGTAAAAATACTTGAAGCCATTCCCAAAATTGTTTCTCTTCATTTACAGTACTCTCCTGTGGCTGAACATGGAGTGGAAAGGGGACTGTTCCTGTGCTGTATGAACAATTTTCACTTTTAAATGCAAACCATCCTTTGTGACAAGGCAGCTGTCACTTTTCAGCCACAGAGTATTACACAGCGACGCACTACGATCCCTAGCTCCCAATCCCATTCCTGGCTGCTTTGCACTTGTTTGGGTCTCTTTGTTTTGTTTTGCTTTTCCTTAATCTGAAATTCAGTCATTTGGACTGAGAACTGCAGGGTAGAAGAAAACATAATGCTTCTGAACTGTACTTTAAATCTTAATGGTGCTTTAGTGCTTTCCTTCAAAGCATGCAGTACACCACAGGGTCCTTAAATGCAAAGCCTCAGAAGCTGCCCTCATCTTGATCTGCCCAAGAGATTAGCAATCTTCAGGAAAGCAAGAGAAATAGGACCTGTCTCACAAACATATACAGGTACAACTTTCATAATGCAGTACTTAACAGAGACATAAGCCATTCCTGTTCAATCTATCATTCTTCTGCACATGCTACATATTATTAATTCAGGACCTCTGGGACAGTCCCATAAATCTGTATGGGGTTGGGGGTCTGGGATGGGGAGGAGTGTTTGGGTTTTGCAGGGTTTGGGAAGGGTAAGAGGCACTCTGTGATCCAACATGCCATTGTTGAGCCTTTGGATCTTAACACAAATAATACCATTTAAATATATAGTAATAACCTGCACAATAAAGTCATTGCTGCAGAAGTTGTCATTTAGAGCATTAATACTGCAGCTGGTTTAAATTTTAAAACTTTAATAAAAGAGCTCTGTCTATTAAGGGCTGGGGGGGGGAAACAACTTTCATTTTTTCCCCAGTAAAAAGACCAGTAGAAGCACAAAAATAAATTTGGAACAAGCAGAGATGAGCCCTAGAATTCTTAAAACATAGATCAAAAGAGCTTCCCAATCTGGAATCATCTCCAAGAAAACAGTTTAAAATGAATCCTATTTATAATTATAAATTATAGAGACCTTATGAGCTTTTGCATTGGTTTTGTCTCTAAGGAAAGGCATTGAAAGGTATGATTTACTTGCTAGGGCTCAACCCCCAACATATTCCTGCAACTCACACTAAAATTTAAAACTCCAATTTTGCCTAACCCTTTAACCCTTTCCTTAAAATCAACTGCAAACTATCACTGAAAACTCTCAAGAAGTATGGGGTTCATGGGTTCCTTCTAATCTCCCTCTCCTAGACTTCTTTCTCTACATATTCTAATATGTCCTTATCCAATTGTACATCATTTTTATACAAACCTAAAAAAAACCCCAACAACCCTGCTGCCCAGTTTGCAGTACTGCCATGAAAGGAGACCACACGTGGCCTGGGCATTGATGGAAAGCTGTCAAATGTTCATGGAGCCAATTTAGGGTTCTGAGGAAATGCTGCACTTTGTGGTTCCTAAATTAGGTATATTAGTTACAAAACCAGCAAAAGTCATGATGACACATCTCCAGTAGGATTTATGCTTATTTGTTCCATGACATCTTAATTGATTTATACTTCCCATGCAGAATAAGCTCATCCTCCTCTAGACATCAGAATATCACATCAGAGGTACTGTTAAGAATGCCATAACTGCAAGGGAATTTCCCATCTAATTTCATGCCAGAAAAACTGCAAGATGGAGAACATTCAACCAAAGCTTGAATTTCTGGTGCCTTCTAAGTGCAGATGAATTCTGATGGTCATTTTTTCAATAGCTGAGCTATTCAAAAGTCACCATCATGTGTGAAGTTTCTATCATCTAGTAAGGACTGAGCAGGTTTTTTCCTCTGTAGGGATACAAGTAGTATCTCTTTCATCCTTCTGGTTCTTGTGTTGATGTATTATCCTTCACCCAAAAGGGGAACTGGCAAAAACATGGAAAATTCTTTTCACTTCCATGCTGCAATTGTATCAGTTTTACTGCCCTTTGCTAAACTGAAATGCCACTCAAGCAGCCCAGGTTTTACACCCTACAGAAAAGCAATAAGAAAGGATGGAGGATTTGCTCCTTTTATAGGATCATTACTAAATTCCCTTGAAAAATATTAAAGCAGCTATTAATTATCTGATGTATTATAATGATTCACTAATGGTACAGAAAAGGTTATCTCGCTTTTTCAAGTCTGCAGTCCATGGGATGTGAATTCTTCTAGGCCAAACACACATACACTTTGATTAAAGGAAAAGTATATATGCAAATGAATTACACTGCACTCTTAATCCATTACTGCTATTACTTCGACAGGATTAGCCTCTGATGCTGGACGATAACTAAGTTACATTTTCATGCCTAACAAATAATCCAGGGAGAAATTTTATCTTGATGACATTTTGAAGATTTGGAATATGGCCTAGAAATACTATATTAAGTAGCTCTGGGACATATGAAAAGATTAAGGAGTCTAGAATTAATACAAAATCTAACTGAGTAATTGAGAATTACTTTTTGACCTGAAAAGAGAGAAAGAAACAAAACAAGACAAGGGTGAACAAACTCTGCAATTTTCAGATTTAAGACCTTGAAAATAATTGCTCAAATCCAAAGTTCTCTGAATAAAATGTTACTGACAGTAGACTTGAGCTTATGCTGTCTCAAACACAGAAAGACAGGGAAAAAATCTATTAATTCATGTAAGCATTTTTAGTTAACAGGTTTTTCAGCATAAGAAGAGATTGCTCAGATAGCTAAGTTTTCACTTGGTCTATTCTTACACCTGGCCACACTCAAAAGAAAAGGTAATTTCAATTGATTAATTTATTCACCTACTCTTTCTGCTCTCCTCTTTGCCTTTAATTTTCTTTCTTCCCAGGAAATACCTCCTCTGATGAACACATACTGGCTTAAAAACCTGAGGCAGATTGAAGAATGAACTACAAATCATACACTCTAAGCAAGAAGGAACTCACAATCATTCTTTTTAACTGGCATAAAGCAAACCACACCTTTACCTAAATTGCAGATCTAAAAATTGTGTGTGAATTAAATCTAAGAAAAAAACCAAAAACAAAACCAAAAGAAAACAAACCAATGACAGCGTCACCAAACTATGGAACTGTTGGGGGTTGGAAGGGACCTCAAAGATCTCCTAGTTCCAACCCCCTGCCATGTGCTGGGACCCTCAACTAGCCCAGGTTGCCCAAAGCCCCATCCAAGCTGGCCCTGAACACTGCCAGGGAGAGGGGAGCCACAACTTCTCAGGGCAACCTCATCACTCTCACAAGGGAGAATTTCTTACAAATATTTAATCTAAATGTACCCTCTTTCAGCAAAAAACCCCATCATCCTATCGCCATGCTCCTGGATCAACAGTTTCTCTCCATCTTTCCTGTAGACCCCCTTTAAGTATTGGTAGGCCACAATTAGGTCTCCCTGGAGCTTCCTTTTTTCCCCAACCTTCTCAGCCTGTATTCACAAGAGAGCTGCTACAGCCCTCTGATAATTTTCACAGCCCTCCTCTAGAACCATTCAACAAAAACCCTAAAAAAAACCCAACCTGGTTTTGGAATTTTCACTGTCAGAGAATGCACAGTGGCTCATGGTAAATATAATGAAACTGTATTTAGTTTTTTCTCAATTTTTCTCAATTCCCATTCTAGCCGTATGATTTACTGTAAATTTCATTGTGAAACCAGAGAACCTTACACTACATTTTATTTTTTGTGAAAAACAAAGAGACAGTGCATTTTTTTACATCCCACACAACAAAATATTTGTTTATAATTCCTTAATCCACTCCCTAACTCTTCTCTGGACCACAAACATTTCTTAAAATAAGTTTTAAACATCGTAATGCAATGAATCGTGCTAACAGATGATGCATTAAACACAGGAGCAGTCTAACCCTCCAAATGTTACTTACTCCTTTTTATAATCTTAGACACAATTACTTACAGTGTCTTATATTCTGTATTTCCTAATTTAAAAGATTATACTGAAAGAAAACATGTTTTGATACAAGCTAATGTGTGTGTAGTTAGGTATGAAACCAAGACTGCATCTAACTCCTATCTTAAAATACAAATAATTCACTTTTTCTGTGCCAAATATACATATTGTAGGATATTTTGTGGACCTGACAATTCCAGAAGTCATTTCCTAACTCTTCAGATTCCAAAGCCTCTCTTAAGACTCTATTTTCTCCCTCCCTTCGCTCATTTGTCTTCTCCTTTTCTTCAAGCACTTTTTAAAAGAGCTTGTCAAATCTGCTTTATAGCTTAGACAGGGGGAACAAAGGGCAAGAAACATCATTAAGTATCAATCTTCGAGCTTTAACAGCCTGGGTGCAGGGATCTTAGAGCCCAGAATTCAAAAACATGATCTAATCCAATAGTTATGACTTCCCCTTTTAATTTTTTTAATGGGGTCTAAAATATGTACAAGTTTGGAGGGGGAGGGGTGCAAGTTAATCCTGGTTGCCATGTCACTCTACAAATCAAAAGCAAGAAATCCATTACAGATAGTTTTGAGGGCAACAGTACTACAGTGGTATTCCTGATGGATTTAGAAATTATGGTCTGTGGAACTTCACAGGCATTAAGCATGAAAATAAAACCATTAGATCTTCTCAACAAATGGAGTCACTATTGAAGGATATATTTTTTTCCTGCTCGCAGTTAGGTTTTTATTTTTCCAAATTGGAAACACACCACACAGAGGAAGCAATAACATTGCAGTAAAGTATTCAAAGCCCAATTTTTATTCACATTGATTATCTTTTACATTTTGAAGTACTCCCTTTGTACATCCATCTGTAAATGGTTATCAGATAGGCATTCAAACCCTTTCCTTCATTAAACCAGTTTGTGAGAACACTACTCTACTTTTGTTATATCTCTGGGCAAAGTGGAAAAGAAATATGGAATACATGGGTTTTCATTCACATTCCCAGTTCAAAATCTGCATTCCTTTTTCTGATCCAGTTCTAGTCTCTGTTTTACCACTGTAATATGAAGCAGACTAAAATAAAATATGCACCCCTCAATCAGAATTTGAATGGTTTCACGAGTACCTGACCTTGATCTTATCCATTTAATCATGTTACAATTATTTGCACATCCTCAAAAAATAAGAAACCACCTTTTTTAGGTGGTGAGTAGATAGATGACAGGCTGCAATAAAGAATCACACAAAATCACAGAAGGTCAGGAGTTGGAAGGCACCTCAAAAGATCATCTAGTCCAACCCCCCTGCCCAAGCAGGATCACCTAGATTAAATCACACAGGAACATGTCCAGATTGGTCTTGAATGTCTCCAGAGAAGGAGACTCCACAACCTCTCTGGGCAGCCTGGCCCAGGGCTCCATCACCCTCACAGTGACAAAGTTTTCCTTACATTC
This sequence comes from Heliornis fulica, assembly GCA_013399135.1. Lineage (NCBI taxonomy): Eukaryota > Metazoa > Chordata > Aves > Gruiformes > Heliornithidae > Heliornis > Heliornis fulica. Next base: position 31,616 of record VXBZ01000835.1, read on the forward strand.
ACATGGAACTTCCCATGAAGGAGGGATGTTTCCAGTAGCAAAGCTAATTTGTTTATAATTCAAATATGAGTCCATCCACAGACCAGGTCCCCTCATACAAATGAATAAACTGGGATGAAGAAGCAAGTAGGCTGACATATACAACTAGTTCTTAAAGAAGAAATGTCTTCTCTTTGGGCATTCATCCCAGATCATGGTTATGTGACCATTAATAGTTTTTGTACATTATTTGCAGCACAATTCAGGTAAGCATTTTTCCTTAGAAGAGTTCTACACTAAGTATTGTATCACCACTCCAAAAAGATATTACCAAATAGACAATTTCTGTTGTTGGGTTTCTTTTCTAACCTCTAAGAGAAAGAAACCTACTTACAGATTTGGGGATGTAGGAGGAGATATCTAACTTCTTTCATCACATAATGTAAATACTAGAAAGAAAAAAATTTCCCAAAGACAGAAGAAGCTGTGCCTTTTCTTTTGCCATGCAATTTGTTGAGTTTGCATTTGCAAACCCCCTACACAGACTTTACTGCAAAGGATCATTAAGTGAGATGTACAATGAAAAAAAAAATGAGCATTTTAAAATAAGAACTGAAAAGCCAGAGCTTCAAGAGTTTCAAGCTGCCAGTGTATTTCTCACACATTTGCTGCAGAAGTTCATGTGTCTCCTCACTAGTTTAGTAAAATACTAAAACAAATGCTCTCATGCAAAAATTGGTCAACTATCTTAACTGTTCCCTCCTATATCTTTGAGGCTTCTTTTTTTGGGGTGCAAAGTGCTCACAGGCCCCATGAATTTCACAGCTACTGCAAACAAGACTATTGCAAACAAGAGGTATTATCTAGCTGGTGGTGGTACCCCACAGAAATTCTGCTGCAGATGTTGGTTCTTTGATATGGCAATATGCATTGTAAACAGAAATAAATGAATAAACAAAATGAAAACCATTATCAAACCAGGATGTTTAGGAGAATGAAGAGGATGACAGAAGAAGAACACGTGCAAACAAATGACTGGAATATACTAAAGAGGGCAAGTGGAAATCTGTATATAACACAGCAAAGCAACACAACTGATCAATTAAATGAACTATTACTGCTCACTGTAGTCTCTTAGGAACAAATTCATTCAAATCAGCAGACATAAATGTACTTCTGAATCTGCCTGGTCTTTATCACAGAAAAATAACATACCATGAAAATTATTTATAAAAGCAGTATCAGTTTACAGAAGCTGTTGATAACACAACAGTAATTGCTGATCATATTGCTCTAAAAGAAAAAGATGAGCTGACAAAGCAAAAGAGAAAGGAGATTCCTTAAATAAAATAAAATTTTCTCTGTAGTTCAATCACCGCATTTTAAATGTAACATAATCTCCACAAAGGACTCTACTCTGGAAAAACTGAACCAACAATTAGCACAGCCACTGCTGCAACTGGCTGAATCTGACAAAGAATGCTTGATAAATCATAGGTGGAAAATTTCTAAAGGCTTGAAAGAAATTACATGCAATTACGTTATCATACATAATGAAATTCCTGTTGCCATGCTGATGTGCTTAAGTGCTTCTCCTTGGAAATACTACTGTACTTCCATTTTCCCAAGATTTTCTTATTTTAAGATAGAAGATACATTTCTTAATAATTATGTTTAAGTAAAACATTATTAAAATATTTACTCTGTATATTTATTTACATAAAAGTATAAAAATGGGTTTTTCATTTTGAGCTACATTAAAATAGACTGTAAGGGTAGCCATAACAAATGAATACTTCCATAAATCCATTTAAATACCCTGTATAAAGTATACAGCATTGCAATCACCTAAAGCCTCTAATTGTTGAATATGTGTAACACCATGTAACATATGAAATTGAAACCAAATAAGTTTCATGTTGGATTTTTTAAAGTAGGATTCAGTAAGTACTTGCTCTGTTTTTTTCATATGTAGCGGCATAAAACCCCACAAACTTCAAGAAATTAAATTTTCAAAACACATTTTTACCTAAGATAGTTTTTCTCCCTAAAAGTTGTTATTGATTTCAATACCAAAACCTTAATCAAGCACAACTGCACCAAACTCTAGAAAGACACCACTTTCACTCCATTGTTTTTGCACACAAAAAATAATAAAAAAATAACATTTTCTTCCAGAAAGTACACTTTATTAAAGCAAAAGTACTACTAACATAACTGCTAGTAAACCAGAAGCCATGCCTTCTATGAAGACAGGCTGAGAGAGTTGAGTTTTTTCAGCTTGGAGAAGAGAAGGCTCCAGGGGAACCTTATAGTGGCCTTCCCATAGCTGAAAGTTGCCTATAAGAACACTGGGGAAGAACTGCTCATGAGGGCACATAGCATTATGACAAGGGGTAATGGTTTTTATCCAGAAAAGAGAAGACTTAGGTTGGATATTAGGAAAAGGTTCTTCAATATGAGGGTGGTAGATCACTGGCCCAGGTTGCCCAGATAGGTGGTGGAGGCCCCATCCCTGTAGATATTCAAGGTCAGGTTTGATGCAACCTGATCTAGTGAAGATGTCCCTGCTCACTGCAGGGGGTTGGACTAGATGACCTTTAAATGTCCTTTCCAACTTGCTACTATTCTCTGATTCTATATTCTGTGGGTCTTACCTCCAAGAAAAATGCTAGTCACCCTGGGTATAAATCACCCACTCACTAAACCCCCCCATAATGCTGTAGGAGCTGACGTGAGAGCAGAAAGAACAATTTAGTGGTTAAGTGCTAGGGTGGCAGCATGGCAGTGGAACTAAGAGGCAGAATTCTACCTTGGGGACTAGTAAATAGCCACCAATGTCCAGGAAACCAGTGTACCAACATAAAACATTAGACTTTAATTATTTATATACATGCTTTATGTAGCTACCAAGTTGTGTTTGTACCACTTGGTAGCCACCAGTAAAACCTAATAGACTTGTTCATGTTGATATTAATTCTGTGCTTGTGTGGCTGTGCGAGGGATGCACAAATAACTGAGAACAGGACAAAAGGGGGAAAAATGTTTTTCAGTCACACGTGTATAATTGCATTTAGTGAACTGAGTTCTGCCAAGGCAATGGAATAGCATGTGACATAAACCAATTTAAAATTAGGCCATGAGAATCTATCCAAGCTATGATCAATTGGGAACATATATTATTGCTCATAACATCATATCAGCTCCATAACGCTTCAGTCCTGCTTCATGAGAAAAGAATGCTTTAAAACTCAACCAAGTAGCAACACCAAATAGGAACAGCAACCCTACAGATGACCAACTGAACAGAGTAAATACACTTTTGAGAAAGAAATCCTAAATAAAATAACTGCAGAAGTGCACACTTCATGTGCCCAGTGGCTTTTCAAAGGCTTATGTTGTGGTGACCAGAGCTTTAGTAACTCCCATGAGTCTATAATGTTACAGCACCAGTAAGGTATGGAACATTTGGAGAAGTGGAATTCAAAAGGACATACTGGTTGGGAGACAGTTATAACCAGAGTTGTTTAGAAATACCATAACCAAATGAAATGAGCTCTAGGAACAAGGACTCATAGGCTGAACATTTGGGGTTTTTTTCCTTTCTCGTTGTAATACATTACTGTAAACTACTAACAATGAGGGATTTGGCTGACAGCATCTACAGTAGTTCAGTTTCTCTCTACATTTCCTTGGATAAGCATGTACATTCTAAAAATATCCTTACTGCCATGACAGATGATGACTGTTAACATGTGCTCAAGGTGGAAGGTGTATTATGGAGCACAGCTGAAAGGCAGCAGAGCATACGAAGCACCCTAGAATATGAAAGGTAGGGCCAGGCCCATACACCACTGCAGTACACCATAAATTCAGATTAGTCATTACGAAGAAATTCTTTACTGAAGGTGGTGAGGGGCTGAAACAAGTTGTCCACAGAGGCTGTGGAAGCCCCATCCCTGGCAGTGTTCAAAGCCAGGTTGGATGGGGCTGTGGGCAACCTGGTCTAGTGGAGGTTGACCCTGCCCAGAACAGCAGGGTGGAATTAGATGATCTTTGAGGTCCCTTCCTAAGTATTCTATGATTCTATATAACATGCATGGAAACATCAACACAAGCAGCTTTCTTAGTAGGACTTCTCAATGTATACATAGGGCTTGTGAGCCATTGGGTTAGTGCATACACTACCACAGCCTTTTTTTTCTGGAACTATATAAAGCCTGAATTTTTCCTTTAGAAAGTATTTGCATTTTCAAGATGACCTCTGTCAAGAGATGCCTGCTCCAAACATACTGGAATGTAGAATTGAGCCACCCCAGTTCCTTGAAATGGGGTAGCTCGGGCAACGGAAGCATCCAGTCAAAGCAACACATATTTAATCATGGAGTAACATACAGCTGGAAAAGTGAATATCCAGAGTGAGTTATTATAAAATATGATACAAAACTAGAGAAGAAGAAAGGGTGACAAAAAATATATTAAGAGATACTGAAAATGTATGCAACAAATTTATGCAGATCAAGGCATTCCTTTTTTACTGCATCAGCGGTGCCTGGCATGTGATGTGAGCAGCATAATAATAATTTTATATATGTGGTAAATATCTACCATCTGTGTTCTAGGCACGAACTGTAAAATGCAGCATAAAACAATTAAAATCAATGGAGACAAAGTTCAGGGTACAGAAAGCTTTTGATCCACAAAAATGGCAGATGTTATATTTGAGTGACTGAAGACCAAAAATATGAGTGAGAGTAAGTAAAAGCCAGCCTGTAAAAGTACAGTTCAATCCATATTCCAAAGGGTTATTTGGCAACTTTTTCATACTCCTAGTGAGACAGAGAAAGAAAAAGAAAAAATATTTTAAAAATGTGATTAGGTCACAAGCAGGAACGAAAGTCAGTAACTCTTCTAATTGATTTCAAACGTCCTTCCAGTTCAGAAATTCAGAAAAAATTACATAGCACTGTTACTAAAGCACAGCTTTTTCCAGAGTTTTAGGTGAGTGGACAGACACTTCCATATTTCATTTTTTCAAAGAAGTATCCCTGAAGTACACCTGTTGTGCAAAATGTCTCAGGCCCATCATTCTTCAGGAAGCACAAGCAATATGCTTGTATGGAAAAAAGTAATAAACCATTTCTGTGTTATTTTCTGCCTTTTTTTTTTATTAGGTAGTCTTCTTTTAAGGTAGTCTTCCAGAATACTGTGTCCCCTCAACTGGACTTCTGAGCTGCAAACTTCAGATTCTTCAGTCAGTCATGAGCCCTATAAATTCTTTCAACTCTGGCTAGCCCTGTCCCCACTCTCCATTCAAAGTCTTCGCCTTGTTGCCCTTGCTGTCACTACCAGCTATTTCTTTCCCACTAAAGTCCCTTAATCCTACTCCAGCTCTACATTCCACATCCAACAAATTAGATACAAGAGTTCTTCCTTCATCTTAGGTATATTCCCTAACATGCTTTTTACCAGATATTCAGATTCATTTTGTTCAGTAGTGAACTGGGTTTAGCAGTGTGCAGTGTTGGCGTAATCTCAGTCTCCCAGTGCACTGGCTCCATGTGGCAAGATGCTGGATAGCTGCAGGTGTGGCCTCTCTCCATGAGAAATCAAAGATTGTCCTTGAGACAGGTCCACCCAACTCCAAAACAGACACCAACACCACTGGACAAAGCTGAGCTGATCTCTCTGTGGTGACACAGTTAAGAAAGGGTAGAAAAATGCTGGGCAGCAGCTGCGAGAGACAGAAGAGGTGAGAAAAGTACTCCTGGCAGGCATCAAGGTCGGTGAAGAAGGAGGGGTTGGAGGTGGCCCATGCACCACAGCAGAGATTCCCCTGCAGCCCATGGAGCAGACCACGTTCCAGCAGAAACCCACACTGCAGCTCGTGGTGGACCACATGAGTGGATATGCCCTGAAGGAAGCTGCAGCCCATGGACAGCCCAACTGATTCCTCTTGAAGGACTATAGTCCCTGAAAACGATGCAGTATTGGAGCTGGGGAAAAGCATGAGGAGGATGAAGTAGCATTGACTGACCCCAGTCAGTGGGGGGAACTATAGAGCAGCTGGGTGCACGACCAGCCATGGTCAACCCAAAACCTCCAGATAATGTTCAGATACTACAAACCTCACAAGTGCTCAGCTGACTCACTGTACTTCCAGGGACTTATTAATGAACTAAGCTCCTACCATTAATCAGAATCTAGGTGCCAAAAAAAAGTTCTTCAAATGAACCTAACAACCCTCACAGAACAAGAAAGCTTCTACTCCAATAGAAGGATAAAGTGAGATGCCCATTACAAACCAGGGTATCCTTAACATGTTACTAATCATACATTCAATGAGAAGAAAAACTCAGCTGAAGAGAAGTTACAAGTTCATCAAGTTAATCCTGGGTTTTATGTGAAAATAAGAATTAACATAAATCCTAATATAGTAGGTTAATTGAAAATTATTTTTTAACAAAGGTGCTTTTCTATGTTTACTGTACCCAGTGGGTCTCTGTGTGTGAATGTGTCAGGAAATTTCTCTTCAGATTAGCTGCAAGAAAAATTAATACATGAATCATCTCTAAAATAAACTGATTTTTATCCTTGTAAGATCAGATTTCTAATTCATTAGTGTAGGGTTCCTGTAATTAAACAGTCATCATCTCCATTAAATTTACAGCTACAAAATGTGTGTCCAGTATTTTCACAATATGAATGTCAGCAGAGCTTTTATCTTCGCTGTCATTTTGCCAATTTTCATTTCCAGTTTGATTGTATCTTCTTTCGGGAAAGAGCTACACTTACATATGTTGTACCTCCCTGAATAACCCACAACACATTAAAGCAACTTTAACTTCAAGTGAATCCTCTCTGAAATACATGTCATTATCTACAGTTAACTATAAGAAAATTAAGACCAGAACTGGTAAACACAATTGATCATGAAAAACTATTTATCAAATTTAATGATTTATGAAACCACAAAATCTGTGATAAAATATCACTGCTTCTGGAATGAATTTAGGAGACTAAAGAGAAAAATCCACGTAATCAAACAATTCATAGTTCATTTTGTTTTTCCTGTATAGTGCAGTCCAAGGTTACAGCATGATCATCTATTATCTACAAATGTTTATTTTAATTTGGTCCAGTACCCTGGGATAAAATTGTGGTCCAGGTAAAGAGCAACCCTGGGATTGGAGGCCAAGTGATTACATCACCATTATGAGATAACTGTTCTAAATTGCAACTACCACAGACAATGTAGCATTGATATATATGCAGAATGAATTTATCTTAGATCAATCCCTGGACAAGTCTTGGAAATAGTAATTACTTGAATATTACTTGACTGCTTGAATGAAAGGGTTTTATCACGATATATGTAGGTAATAGCAAGCAAATACGAACCTTTCCTTGTTTTTCTCATTATAAGACCAGTGCTGATTACATCAGCATAGGCATGGTCACTCTAAGACAGGGATGTGACTTCACCTACCCTGCAGAGGTGACTTGCATGTACACAGTAATTTAAAAAAAAAGATGGATCTGGAGCTCACAGTCCAGTCTGGGCCACTCTATCTGACTCTGGACCCTTAATAAAATGCTAACAACTGGATGTTCACGACTGCACTAAAGGGATCACACTAGGCAAGTCTTTCCTTATAAAAAGCAACCATGGCTTTCCATGGACTATATTATTTGTTATCATCATTAGCCAAACAGCTCTCAGCTATATATGATTCATTTTAGCCCCTGATTAGCCCTGATAGAAAAGTCGAAGAAGAAACCAGTTATCTTCCTTTGAGGTCTTTCAGTTCATAAAAAATACTCCATTATTCAGATGACAAACTGCTTAAATGGCACAAAAAGTAAATAATAAAAATGAGCACTGGCATCCTGTATACAGTTATACTTTGAGAACACATTATATATGCTTTATCTTGCAGACAGCTGTTAACACAAATATAATTAGAAATAAAACAAATTTTACCAGTACAGCACTAACAAAGCAAGGCTGAATTTAAAATTACTACTATTAATTACAACCACAGTTTAGCTACATGTAATTGCTAAGACAAATTATGTTGTTGCACTCTACTTAAGAGTTCAACTGGATGCAGCAATTAACAAGAAACCCCCAAAATATATGAAAAAGGAATTCCAAAGAGCTAAAGAAGAGACTATGAACAACTATAGTGTATGGCCAACATGCATTAAAAAACAAACAAACAAGCAAAAAAAGCTCTCATCACCTACAGACTGAACAGTTTGCATGAGCTCCATTTGGCAGGAGTGATCCTGCAGAATATGTGTTAGAAAATGGCCTGGACACCACCTCCAGAAGATGTGGTTCAGTCATTGTATCTCTGAATAGAAGGTCAGTGAAGAGTCTTCAGATACTTTTTTGTTTTATAATAAAAGACTGTTGTGGAACTTGGCAAAACAAGTATTGCCTGTGAAATTCTGCACTCCTTTGAGAGTATTCATGGCAAACTGTAGTCAGGAATAGTCTGGTTGTTATTAACAAACTAGTTAGTAGTACATCAGTTACTAGTGTTATTAGTCTATCATTAGAAAGCAAGTTCAGAGATATAGAGACTGGGACATGTTTTACATCCATCTATGAATAAAACTTTAACCGAGAAGGTCAAAAGAAAGGCTCATCTTCCAGTGGCTCAAGTGAAGTGAGTTGGTAGCTTCTATCTACATTTTATTCAGGTTTCAATGTCAGTTAATGTAATTTAATGATATAACCCTACCATGTTTGGATTTTATAGCCTGAATGGTCACTTTTAGGCTATATAGGAATCCATAAATTTGGGGGGTTCAGGATCTGTGGTTACACATATTCCTAAAAGAGAGATAAAAAGCTGAGAATTTTTTCCTCCTTTTTTCCCTTTAGTATTTCTTTTGAGATATCAAGCATAGAAAAACTAATCTTCCCTTTGGAGACTCAGCAGCATGGTAAAATTTGCAACCACATAGTTATATGTAAATTCAAGTCATTGATCAATGACCGTTGACTCCTTGATCAATTAATTCAGGGATTATTTAAAAATTCTACTCCGAAGGTCTTGCAAATTGAGAAGTGAAATAAAGGATTTTGGTTGGGTTTTTTTATGACTTAAACAGTTAAAATCAAAATACAGAAGAAGTTGGAGAAGGCAAAACTTTCTGACTTTTGAATGCATTTAAACTATACTAGCTTTTAAAACATCAACTGTAGCTCCTAATCTACTATCAATCACTTGGGTTTCTTGTCAATTTGAGGGCTCATTACCTCTCAAAGCAAAAAATGGTTTTTTGCCAAAGATTCAAAACTGGACAGCTGAATTCCCTAACAAGCAATTTTCAGCAAATTATTTTCAGTACAACTACATGTCTTGCCATAAAAAACCTAAGACCTGATTTTATCAAGGCCCAAGCTCCCCAGTAGTGCAAGCCCCTAGGAATTCAGACGAGTTCATGTGTCTCATGTAGCTGTCATAGTAGGCAAAGGGGATAAATTCAAGAAAGTAAGAGTCAGATCTCTTACTCTTCAAGGCAGGCAGACCACAGCTCCCCCATCATCAAAACATATAGCACAAATATCATAAAGCACAAATATAGGCTTCTAAAGTGTTTAACAATGGTTTGTGTAAGCTGTTAGAAAGCATAGTAACAATAAAATAGTGCTGGTGGTCATGTATAGTAAAGGTATTCTTATGATTTCCCTAACACACCCTTATCTAACAATTTATCTCAGAAGGAGGAATATAATACTGTACTGACCACCTCTGCTCCTTTCTTTTCTCCTCTCCCTTTGTCCTTTATACATATAAACCCTCCATATGGTGAAGGGACCATCTAAACTGTTCTTATAAATACCAAATTAAATATTTTTACAGGCAATAAAAAGCTAGCTGCCTTATCCTTTGTTCTTCAAGTGTTTTCTATTCTCATTTGGCTTTCTTAGCTTCTGATGTTGCTGGGTTTTCACTCTTCCCCTCTGAGCTAAATTAATGAAAAAGACTACTTTCATTAGTACTCTTAAAACACTTTTAAAAACAAACATATCACCAAGTTTCCTTATCACAGTTCTTTTTTTTCCTACTTTTTACATTGTGAGAACCAAAGATATGGCCCAAGCTTCCCAGAGAGATAAAATAACATGGTTAGGAATGAGTTCCACAGGGCTGTTCTCATGGTTTAGCTGGGAGACAAAATGCCTGTGTAGTTTCAGGATGAATCATTAAAGAAACATCTAGAAATCTGGTATTTTGGGACTTCTCCCCTATGAGTTTGTGCTGTGGCTACTTCTGCAGACTCCTGCTGTCAGTCACCTGGAATCAAGTGGTTCAGTTCCACCGGTCACTGAATCTGAGCTACAGCCTGACCACTGCTCACCATGGTCAGCACAGACACCCACAACTGGGACAGTACACAGACACTCTAGCAGCAACCTGTTTCCCAAACACCACAGGAGAAGATCTACCTAGGTGGGTATTAGGTAAACATTCTTCACTGTAAGGGTGGTGGATCACTGGACCCAGATCACTGGTTGCCCGGAGAGGTGGTGGAGGTCCCATCCCTGGAGATATTCAAGGTCAGGCTTGATGAAGCTCTGAGCAACCTGATCTAGTGAAGATGTCCCTGCTTAGTGCTGGGGGCTGGATTAGACCTTTGAAGGTCCCTTCCAACCTAACTCATTCTATGAGTCTGATTCTTTTATGAACAAGCTCAGGGTGTACTTGCAGATAGGCTCCAAGTACAGCGAATGTGGCATGACCCAAGCTCCATATTCACACTAAGTCCACATGTAAACTCACACAGATTTTATATATGCCTCTGTTTGAAAATCTAACCTGAAACACTACCTACTCTCTCAGTAAGTTCAATGACAACATGAATTTCAAGATAACAAATGTAATGGATTTCTTTTTCTCAAAGGTATGCTAAGCAAATAGTACCATGTGCGCTCTCTCTAATTAGAAAAGACCATTAAAAATAGCCTAAAATCCAGGAAATATGAGATGTGTTCCATAACAGGATTGGTAATTTTTATTACCACACACACTTCACAAAAGGGCTGATTTAGTTAATGTCATTTGAGAAATCTTTCAGAAAAAAAATAATCAGGAGGAATTTCCAAAAATGAACACAAACACATTCAAGAGTAATGATTCCTTATGAAGAGACCCACTTGTCATCAAGTATTCATTTTGCTATCAGGTACTCCTCCTGGCTACAGAAAATGTGTTTATGGAACTTATGGAGAGAGCAATTCAGATAATAAAACCTGCAACCTGCAAGGAGAGGTGAAAACAAACATGTTTCTGTGCCTGAATGCACAGCATGCACGACACCTCCAATCATTACAGAGGAAATCACCAACAAACTTTACTTTCCAGATGGGAACTGAGGCACTGAGAGATTAAAGCATTTATTCAAGGCTATCCCATAAAGCTGTGAAGAACCAAGAATCAATGAAGTTTCCTTTCAACAGTTCACATGGTCAGCAAGATACTCTGACAGTCTCCCTTGAATTAAGCAATTTCTTTATGCAAGAATTTAAGGCAACCACAAGCATGCTTTATACCCTAAAATTAATTATATTTTGGAATGACCTTTTCTTCATACACATGCAGAGGTTTGTGCATCTCAAACACCAAGAAGTGAAACCTCAGCACTTATCAAAGCAATGGGTTTACTAAGCCTGCTTGAAAATCAGGCATTTGTTTTCACTACAACTCATATTACTCAACTGTTTGACAAGTTCTGGGAAAAACGTTATCATGAAAGACCATAACCCTGTTTTATGAAGATTCAGCAGCTTTCACATGAATAGCATTCCTGCCATCACAGGACCTAATATTTCTGATGTCTTTTTTAAAGGGAGAGGAAGAAGGTAAAAGCCAATGAGATCTGAAGAATGGCACAATATAATCACAGGATGTCAGGATTTGGATGGGACCTTGAAAAGTCACCTAGTCCAACCCCCCTGCCCGAGCAGGATCACCTAGATTAAATCACACAGGAACGTGTCCAGATGGGTCTTGAATGTCTCCAGAGAAGGAGACTCCACAACCTCTCTGGGCAGCCTGTTCCAGGGCTCTGTCACCCTCGCAGTGAAAAGGTTTTTCCTTACATTCACATGGAATTTCCTCTGCTCCAACTTGGATCCATTGCCCCTTGTCCTGTCAGTGGCCATCACTGAGAAGAGCCTGGCTCCATCCTTCTGACACTCACCCTTTACATATTTATAAGCATTAATGAGGTCACCCCTCAGTCTCCTCCAAGCTGAAGAGAGCCAGCTCCCTCAGCCTGTCCTCATAAGGAAGATGTTCCACTCCCTTCACAATCTTGGTGGCCCTGCGCTGGACTCTTTCAAGGGCTATGACACCTAAAGCAGTACTGATTCTTTACAAAAGTATAGATAATACTTCACAAGTGGAGAACTGCACAAAACATTTCTAAAGAAGACAAGAAGGGCACAGGTAGCTCAACCTGCACATACCAGATGAAAGCAATCAGCCTGGCAGAACAGCCAAAACTGGAGTTATCCTGTCTAAGGAAGAGCCACTATCTCCTTGCAGGGAAAAGCTGAAACCTTTAAGGACCAATGAGAAGGTGTTTGTCTTCATTCAGTAGTTTGTTATTTCCAGAAGGCAAGGGACCTGGGGAGGAAGCTGATTGTTTTAATTTGGTCTGAAAGAATTGAAGACTTTGCTTCAAAATCTATGCTTCCTTCTGCTTTCAGCAATGAAGGAAATGATATCAAGAAATCCTTGTGGATAACCGGTGCTCGTGGTTTGAGTCTCAGCTGGGGAGCAGGGTCTGAAACACAAAACTGAAATGTAACAGACAAAAACCGATTTTCTCTGAGGATGCAAGATCATCATATGCCAAATCCATCCAGCCCAGCATCCTGTCTCTGACAGTGGCCAGTAGCAGATGTAGACAGTAATGTAAGGAGAGAAGAAGCATACAAAAATAGTCCTCTCAAATGTTCTCTGATATGTATGATCTCTGGCTTCCAGATTTTCTGAGACACAGACAATAACCTTCATAGATTTTTTTATCATAAAAAAACCTAACTGAATTTTTAACACAGACAATAACTTTCATAGATTTTTTATCATAAAAAACCTAACTGAATTTTAACCCTTTAGCATCCTCAAAACCCTGGGACAATATGTTTTTACAGCTTTACAATGTACTGTGTGAAGTATCACTGCTTGCTTGCTTTGAACCTGTCACTTGCAGTTACAATTTCATTCCCTCCAGGTCCTGTATGAAAAAGCCAATGAACCTTTTTCCCTGTTCAAATATCTGTACACTTGGTACCATCCTCACCTGATTCTTGGAAATTGGGAATTTTGTGAAGTATTCAGTAAAATCCAAGCAAGCAAACTGGAAGGAGGGAGGCAGAGCACTCTGACTACTGATTTTATCTGAACGTTTCATCCACAGATCTAACATCTACATTACCTTGCAGTTACTCATCCTGAGAAAGAAGCTGCATCCATTTCTCACACACACACAAGTTAATCTGCTGTAACTATGTACAAACTATGAGCTATATTTGTATATAAATCACATTTTCTACTACATTGGGCACTGAGAGCAACTCTCAGCAAAAGAGAGAGAAGCAAACAGAATCAGAAAAAAAGAATAAGGGGGGGGTGTAGGAACAAAGGTATTTTTTGTGTAGGTGATCATAGAAAAATCCTGCTGTGGGATTAATCACATCATCATTCTCTGGCAGCAGAGCAGTCTGTTAACTGCATAAAAGGGTGGATGCAAGCAAACACCTCATAAGAAAGTATTATAAGTGGAAGTTACCTGTGACTCAGGTCCAATCAGCACTCTTCTCAAGCTCTCTAAGTAAATTTTAAGTTGTTAATTTGTTAATCAGTTGATGTACTTTCTTTATGCAGATGTGTCTATTACAGAAGATTATAGTAAAATTATGGGGTTCTTTTCCAAGATGCATCAGTTCCTTGTCTAGTCACTGTGTCTGTACAAGAGAGATGATGGCAAGGCAGTAAAAACACTGACCATGGACAATGGGAAAGTGAGGCCTTTCCTCTCAGCAGCTGTGCCAGCTTATCACTGGCTGTGGAAAATCATTAAACTATTGCTGCTGACTGTTGATGGACCGAAGGGAATGTCTGACCAACATTTCTCTTGCAACCAGACTACCGGGGTTTTTTTTTGTTAAAATGGGAGGTACATCTTAGTCTTGCAATTTTCTGAACCCACAACTCCAGGAACACCACTAGAGGGACCAAGACTATTTCAAGTTTCAGTCTCAGTTCCACACTGCTCACACACAGTGAACAGAGGTTTTCAAAGGATGCACAGCAGGGTTCTTGAAGATACTGTGAAATTAGTTTCACAAAAGTCAGTTTTGTGAGCTGAAATGCTCTGGTCAGCTTAAAACCTGATCTGAAAGTGCTAGTTCACTGAGCTCAAACCACTCAGCTCAATGTTTCACATTTGGCATCGTCCTGTGTCATTTTCCATAGGACTGGTGATGAGGTCACCACAGACCATCACACATGACAAGAGGGACTAAATGCTGGTGCTTCAGGACCTCAAAAGCGATGGGCAGCAGCCCAGCTGGACTGCCACTGGGCCAAGGAAGCTGGATGCTGGTGTCCATGGTTACCCATGCCCAGAGACAGCTTTTGGGCAGGTTGCCGCAACATCTGAGAAGCGCTGGAGTAATTTGGCTTTTAGTGGACCCGCTTGGGAGCTGCAGGGTCTAACACAATCTTTCTCCATATTTATTCTTTGGAGGAAATTTTGATTTTATGTATATAGATATATGTATATGCCTCACCCAAATTTGGACATAAGAGAATTGGGGGGAGCGGGGGAAGGAGGAAGAAAGACATTGGAAGCCAGAAATACTGATTCTCAACAGCTTCTATTAGCATTATTATCATGCTGAAGTAAATTTGAACAACCCAGAAACAGTCCCATTCCCTCTTCTGTAAAGGCAGAAATCCTTTCTGTCTGTCCAAGTTTCTGCACTCAAGCAGTTATCTACAGGTATGTTTAGATATGTCCTCAGAAAAAAAAAACAACCCCGAATATTAAAACCCCATTAATGACCAGGCAAGAAGACAAGTGGTGAGAAAGAGACTGCCCACAAAGTACCACCTGAACATGAGGACAATGTTTTGCTGCAAAGCTGTCACCCTGTTGTATACAGAAGCATAGCTGCCTCATTTCAAACTTAGGGGTTTGTTCACCATTGTGACTATAATTATTATTGCAGGAGAGGACAAGAAGCAAAAACAACCAGTATCAAAAAGAAGTAATCCATCTCTTCCACTTCTTCCCTGTGAGAATCTCAGTGTTTCTGTGAGATAGCTCATAGATGTTGTGGTGGGGGAAACACTACAATTGGTACAGAATCATTTTTTAATCAGAATTAGACAGTCAGGCATAATATTAACCTCTCCCTATGGGTTTTAGCTGGAGTGTAATACGAGATTCTCTCTACCATGCTTGATTCTCGACTTTCCTTTCATAACAACAAATTATCTCACTCACAGCAGCAAAGCCAATGCTGACACATACAGTAAATTGTTGTGAGGAAGTCAGGTGTACCGCTGCGACCATGCAACTGGAGCGAACAATATGAACATAAAGGATTTCTCCAGGGAAATCACTGAGGTTTGTCTGAACCAGTTTCAGGAAAATAAAAGCGAATCCCTGGTTACAGACTGATTCTTCAGTAGCTGAACAGCCAGCTACTTACAATAGGAGCTTTAGAAAGCGATTTACCAACAGCCAGGCTGCCTCTGATGCTGCCTTTTCAAACTGCAATACAAATCAGTTTCAGCTGGCTGAGCATCTTTCCCACCAGGGCTCCCAGCACCTCTGATTCACACTCCTGTACAACATTGTCCGGTAATTAAAAGAACATCAGTAAGCTCTGACTTTTCAAAGGTCTGAAAGGCATACAATGTACACAAGTGTTTTCTCTTTATTCCAGAATCCAGCTTTGTATTCCCTGATGTCAGAAGGAACAACGATCCCTATACAGTCCTCTGGCAGTCAGTAGAAACCCCTGTCATTCATTTCAACACAACCAGGATCCCATATTTTATGTTTACCATTTAAAGACTAACGCCTTGCATCAGTCAACAGGAATGAAACACTGTCAGGTCTCACTTAAAATCTGTTTTAAAGCTCGCTAAAACATCTGTCACAGGCAGAAGAGGGAAGCTTCTGCTAGCTGAAGGCCAGGCAGAGGTTTTCTCATTAATTGAAGCCATGAGCTAATATTCTCTAGCATTTGCCAAAACCAAACTTTGAACTTTGGCATCACTGCCTTTTGGGTTGCTTCCATACTGCTGGTTGCTGATGCAGAGTTGTCTCAAAGTAAGCCTTACTGAAAAGTTTCTGTGTGTACATGCCCAAAGATAAAATCTATGCCCTGGGGAGCAAATGCCAAGAGTAAGTAGAGGAGCCAGAGGAAAAAATAATTTAAAAAAATAATCTCATAGACTGAAAATAAATTTAGAAGGTCTAATAAAAAAGATAACTCAACAAACACCAGGAGTCGAGTGAGGAAGAGAAATTGGTTGGTAGGAATGAAGATATGCAAGAGATAAAGCAGTTACAGGGGTACAAGGAAATTGAGCTTTTGGGGAAGAACAGGAAGGGAATAATTGGATGAGAGCTAGTATAAAAAGAGGCAGAAATGCTGCATTTCATTGTAATCAAAATCAAAATCACTGCTTCTCAGTGGAGTTCACAGGACATGAATGTCTGACTGCTGTAACATTCCTTCTGATACATATTCCTAGCAGGTGCTCCCTAATTACTCAAGGCTAGAGACTACCCTGCCACTTCTTGCCTGTCTTCTGCAAATAACCAGCCTAACTAAACTATTTTTGTAAATAAAGTAATTTATCAATAACATTTGTGAATCTCATAATGCAATAAGGCAGACAAATTTATACTTAAAAATTTGAGAAGAGCAAAATTGTGTTTATCATCAGCAAGCGAACTGCAAATACAACTTGGAAGAGTTTTTAGAAGGCCCTGCAGATGAAAAATAGCTTTAAAAAACCAACTTAGGTTTAGTTAGGCAATCACTGCTAATCACAGAGAACTAATACACTGACTTGTTACATGAGCCAAAAAAAACCAACCCAAACCCCCAAAAATTGTAAAAGAAGATTACAGACATCTTTGTAGCCAGAATACTCAAGTTTCTAGGAAGACTACAAATAAAGAATTACAATATTCTAACCTAAAATGTGTGTAAGGAGTGAAAACTGCCTCTGTTTCGTAATAGAATTATCTAGCAAGATTTCAATGGCAATTCCTTATGCACATAAACC
The DNA here is from genome assembly GCA_013399135.1 of Heliornis fulica. Lineage (NCBI taxonomy): Eukaryota > Metazoa > Chordata > Aves > Gruiformes > Heliornithidae > Heliornis > Heliornis fulica. The sequence goes on from VXBZ01000835.1 coordinate 48,937, forward strand.
CACAAGAAACAATCTCCAATCAAAGGTAACCACTAGATACCAGTTTGAAATAGAACTGCAGGTCATCAAGGGTTAGAAAAACAGGGCTGATATTGCTCAGCAAATTTAAGAAACCATTCAACAAGCAGCTCCATTTTGCCAGTGCTCAGAGGCATCTGATGTTGGAACATTAATGATTTAATGCCTGCCAGACAGAAAAAGACCCAGCAATGTCACATTTCAAAGACTCTCATAACTGTATCATCAGCATAAAAATGGAAGCTGACAACATGATGATGAAAAATTGTTCTTGGGGGATAATAATTGAGAAATTGGCACATCAGAGGAAAACAGTACAACCCAACCTACCACAGGGGGATTCCTGGAGAAATGAAAAATACATGCAATCGTTGCCTCCCAAGAGGCTCCAACCACATGTGTAAGACTGTGCCCCATGTGAGCTTTAACTTGGTGCCTTCTTTGGGGTCATGAAAGGTTTCACAAGTCTTTAGTGGAAATTGATTAATTTATCTACAAAATCAGCTCAGAAGGAAACCTGCACAAGCAGTCCTGACCAGCAGACTGCAAAGGAAAATCACTTTAAGGAAAATCACTTCAAAGCAACTGTGAAAGAGAAGTGAAAGAGAAGTGAAAGCCTAACAGTGAAAGTGAATGTTTAGCTCCCCAGTCCTCACTGTAGGCAATTTGCTGTGCACCCAGCTGGGGGCTAGCACACACCATACAGTTTCTGTGCCCTGAAGTTGTGCCATGTGCCACAGCTGGAGTATGTACTGGAGAATTAGTTTCAATAAAGTACTTGGCTGCCCACAAAAATGGCACAAAAACCAAAAATCAGGAGCTTCTTAATAAATAAGCATTTGGAAGGTGACCTAAAAACTCCACCTCGTGCTGTCAGACCTAACTACAGCTGAAAATACTAAGGAAGGAAGCAGAGGTGGAGGGAGTTCAAAATCACACAGCTACCTGAAACTTGGTTAGCAATCTTCACACATTCTGCACACAGAGGCCTGAATTCTGGCCGTGATGTCTACACACATTTTACCTAAAAGTATAACAAGGATTATGCTTTTCTTTTTGTTTTCTCTTTTTGATCCCAGATATGAGAGGGACACTTCCATCCCATGGTCAGCTTTCAGCTAAAGCAACCCAGTTCTCTCTACTTACTTCTAATTGTTCTGTTCTCTTCCTAACATGTGCCTAACCTGACGTAGTCTAAATATACAAAGTGGCATCTTGATGAATAAATACCTGAAAGGTTATCAGATATAGACCTTTAGCAGTTTTGTGGAAACTACTAGATGAGCCTCCTTCAGGCCTTAGAACAATTCTAACACTATTTTCTTTTTCTTTCTGAATATATGACCATTACTTTTTGTAGTTTAATGGTGCCCAGCAACTCCATTATGCTTGATAGAGAACAGAGATGTGACAAGGAGGAGAACCTGCTAAAGAAAAGTGACAGAACTCATAATGGACTGTTTCAACAGATACAACTGGGAGCATCGATTGAGAGGAGGAGGCACCAACCTGAGCTTTGGAAGAATCATGGCTTGGCACTGCCCTAACCAATGGGAGTCAGAGTTCATTTCTCAGCATAACTGCAAAAGTATATTCTCTGTTATGTAATTTCATAGTAGTAATCTGGTTTTAGTACAAATCCAGACAAGAGGAGAAACTGTGAAAGAAATGCAGTTTTATTCAATCATTAAGTTCTTTGATGTCATTTAATCACTCACTCTGCATGCACTGAGATGGAAACATTTATTTTAAGTATTATTTTCTCCCCTTTCTCTTTTTAGATCACATCAACAGGCTTTTTTGTTTCTCTCTAGGGAAGGCAACCTGCTGCTACTTTTCTGTTAAAAAGTTCACAATATGGAGAAGCATCAGGAACAATTAGCAAAAAATGCTGATGTGAACTCAGCAGAAAGACTACATGGACTCTCCAAGGAAATCTTTGGAAGCATGAGAAAAAAAAAAAAAAGCAGCCAAAAATCTTCTGTCATTTCATGTACTCAGGAAGCCTCTTTCAGGAAGTATGTAATAATTTATGGAAAAACTTGCATATTGAAAGAGTCCGTTAAGAGATCTTCAACATGAGTGTTTATTTTTCCACTCAGTATTTCCATTATTTGCATAAGCTACTGCCACCTTGCAGCAAAATCTCCTGTGATGGGCTACATCTGTTGCAACATGTTGCATGCTGCCCTCCTCTTTTCTCTGCCAACTCAGGAATCTTAAGACAACGCTCCCTCTTCTATCCCCAGCCTTCTGCTTACCTGACAGCTCCGAACAGAATGATCCCCTTGTAAACCAGACAAGGTACAGCTCTTGCACACAGGTACACCAAGCAGTAGGCACAGCAGGATGATCTGTCACTGCTGCCTCTGATAATTAAAAAGTCTGTATTCAGCAGAATGTGTTTCCAGGGAGAAGATGTTCTTAAGTTCGTAGCAATGTTCTTCCTGTTCTGTAACTTTCATTTGACACTGAAGGGAACTAGACACATTTATATTTAAGCAGCCAAATAACAGCCATTTCCTGGTTTGCAAAGTACACTTAATAACTATGTTTTAACTAGGACAAGTTATGAAGCAGTTAAAAATAGTTAATGAAACAGCTGAATTTCCTAGAACTCAGAAACATTTTTCTGCCAGAGTTCATCACTTTGACTCATCTCAAGAGTTTGCTTACTCCACCTACAAAAACGACAATTTCTGAGTAAGATTATTTTCATTGTGAATTACAAATATTGGAATATGGCTATTTGTGACCCCAAAGCAAGACTGAAGCACCAAATTTTCATTTTATTTATGTAGGAATTCCTTTCACTCAGACCCTGTCTCTCCTGCTTATTTCCTTTGATTCTGACATCTTTCTAGGGTAGCGTACCTGCTAAGCGTACTGCTAACCAGTGCAAATAAAGCACTTCAGATCTCACTGTCCCTGATGAAGCCCTAAAAAGAACAGCCCAGATCTGTTGGATTATGTCTTCTTGTTCAGAAATCCTGCTGTTTTCCATCTAGAAAAAAAAAAGAAAGCAAACCCACAGAAGGCTTAGAAATAGAATTACCACCAATAAGCATGTCTCATCAAAACTGCATGTATCTGTATACAGGAAGAACTTCTTCACGGTGAGGGGGACAGATCAGGGGGGTTGTGGAGTCTCCTTCTCTGGAGACATTCAAGACCCATCTGGATGCTGACCTGTGTGACCTGCTCTAGGGAACCTGCTTTGGCAGGGGGGTTGGACTCCAAGATCTCTCAAGGTCCCTTCCAACCCCTATGATTCTGTGATTCTGTATTCTAGTCAGGGAGGAGTTGTGGTCAAGAAAGAAACTCTGAAGATGCCACCAGCTAAAATTTTGAAACCTCATTATGCAATAGAAACTAGCCCATTCCTGCAAACCCAAATTTAAGTCCTTCTGCATTCAGGCTCAGGGCAAACCTATCAATAAAAGGGATGGACAGATGCAAGATTCAAAAATCACTGCCTAACTGTAGTTTTGTTGCAGTGCAACTATAGGACAATCTAACTACTACTTCACAGAGGGCAACTGTTTTTCTTAATCAAGACATATTAGCAGTAAAATTCTATTTCATCCAAAAGCAATAAATGAGATTAATCAAAAATTTGGGAAAAAAAAAATGTTCCAATGTATTCATGGAATCATAGAATGATTAGGGTTAGAAGCGACTCCCAGAGGTCATCC
>VXBZ01000835.1:52686-182682 GCA_013399135.1 Heliornis fulica
AGGTCTCCCCGGAGCCTCCTCTTCTCCAGGCTGAACAGCCCCAACTCTCTCAGCCTGTAAGAGAAAGAGATTGGCACATAAAATCATGCACAAATTTTATCTACACTATCTATAACTATTCACTGTTGTGCCCTCTCCTCTTTCAATAGGTGCACAACTCCATATCAGATGTAGAGAAGCCTGTAGCCACATTTACCAGGAAAGGACCTCACACACTTATAATTTCCTTCACTCCCCTCTCTTAGGGCAACACAACAACAGTCCTCCTGCCCAGCTATTGCACAGCTACACCCAGCCCTGAGCTGTTCAAGTCATGAGTGAAAGGAATCCTTCAGCTGAAGAGATAGAAAGGTATTCCTTCCAACACAGAGATGCCTGGCCTTGCTGCAGAAGCTTAGCACACAGGCAAAGCCATCCCCAAATACTCCCAACTCAAGTCAGCAGTTTATGATGCTGTTCCTCCTCTCAGCAAAAAGGCACACATATGCACGGGGCTTTTTTATTATTCTTCCTGATCTTGGTTCATTCTTCAGTGTTTGAAACTGTGAAAGAGCAGTCATGTCCCCTGAACAAATTTTTTGCCTCTTTCTCATGTCCTCTCTAACCACTGAGAGGTGTGGGCAAATAGTGCTGTCAAAGTACAGCAAGAGCCTATCACACTGGAGATTACCAGAAATGATGGTAATAAAATCATGCTGAGTTGCTTTTCCTTCTGACATTTGTTACATCTGTAACAAGTACTGGCCTGTATTTCATATTTGCAATGTTAGAAAACACTACTCCCATCTCCACAGCATATGGTTGTGAAGATATTACCATTTCAGTATCTATCTGGGATATAAAAGTAATTTCAGAATGGTAATTAAGCCTTTGAAGAGTACCCAATTAGTGTGAAAAAGTACTTTGAGCAAATGTGGAGCTTTCTGTCTAAGTCAAATTAACACTGTTCAAAATCCCATTTTTGAGCTTTGCTACCTGTGTGAACCCCACTATTGTTCCTAAATATTTTATGCCATCAGCACCACCTTCACCAATTACTAGGAGTTGGCTTATGGCTACCTCAGGCTACCTGAGGAGTAGGAGGAAACACACATAATTAGTTGACTGAAAGTGGTGTAACATCAGGTCATGACATACGTCACAAGACAAGTAGGAAGGATCTCTTAATACTGAATACAGTCCAAGTAAGGGGGATTCTTTAAAATGGACAGTAGATGGCTTGTTCCAATATCCTCAGGCTCTTCACCCATACAACCATAAAAACCTTGTTTCAAGTCAGACTCCAAAGGTTGTTAAAGCTTGGAAGATGAAGTGACATCTACACATAGTACATATGGGACAAGGGGCATTTCCTAGCCCCGATCAAGCTTCCTCAAACTTCACAAGATTGTGACTGTGAACCATTACTCAATGGTGTAATGTTGACTTTGTCAATGAGACAATACACTGAGTTACTGCCCACCACTGCAAACTAAATGTCCTTTAGTGAACAAAGGAAGGACATCAACAGAACAGCAATACCCTGATCTAGAAATGCAGTGATCAAGTATAAAAACTACAGCAGTGCTTGCACATATAGGATTTCTTCTCTCCTATAATCCATACCATTACAACAGCACATTAAGGATGACTTCAAAATCGCAGTTGGAAAAAAAAAAAGTAAAACAGGACAAAGTTTTATGGCATTTAAAAAATTTATGTAGGACTAATTTAATTTTCAGGGTTATAAGTCCACAGACACAGATTCTGAGTTTCTCAGAACAGTTATTTTGCTATTAATTTCCAAGTCACCTTAGGATATTGCAAGGTATTTTACACAGGAAAGATTTCTTCCATTCTTCAGTCAGTCAGAATTACATAGAAGTTCCCACTAATCTATAACTGGGCTTTTTATGCTTCATGAAAAAGTATTTGACATAGATAAATCCACAATGATTCCCTTTTTTGGTAATAGATCACCCGTGAACCAACACAAAACCAACACATGCAGGTTATCGTTGCTGGATTTCTACAGCACCACAGCAGCTAACATAACACCACACCACACGTAACACCAACAATAACAGGCTCCAAAACAGCAGTGCAGGTAAGGACTTTCATCAACAATTTAATGGTACATCATTTTGCCTATGGATTATAACCTCCTAATCAGATGGTGAGAGCAGTTAATAACTGAGCTGTCAGGTCTTAGCACATTAAAACCAGCATTTTCACTTTAACTATGATGGTAACACTGAAATATTTAAGAAATCAGCATAAAGGCATTAGCATAAATGATTTTTGATCAGTGTCACTGCAGTCTGAGACAAGGTTTCTAACAGTTCATTTCCAGCTCTCCTTAGCCTTTCCTGTCAGATATCACACATCCTACTCCTCTCTGACACTTCTTCACACACATGCACAGTGGTCCACGTTCGAGCACACCTGGTCACTGAGCTGTAGTGATGCTCCTCAGAACAATGTTTTATGAACCTGTAGCTCTACTCCACCTACTTATCTGTAGTGCCTACTGGTGTATGACTTTTATGACTACAGTCATTCTGGAAATGGATGCCTCTGAATGGAAATATCATTTCAAGGTAAGATGCTGGCAGTCATTCAGTTCTGTGACTGTCCACTGCATTTAGAATCATAGAATCATAGAATAGCTAGAGTTGGAAGGGACTCCCAGACGTCCACCCCCACTGCAAGAAGCAGGGATACCCCCAACTAGATCAGGTTGCTCAGGGCCTCATCCAACCTGGCCTTGAGTGTCTCCAGGTATGGGGCATCCACCATCTCTCTGGGCTTTTTTGTCCAGTTTCTTGGATACTCAAACCTCCATGATTTGATTCTTGAACAAATATGAGTTCTTCCCTGTTGCATTTAATAAGACTGGAGAAAATAAAGCACAGATGAGGCAGGTTTCATGGCTTTTCAAGAAGGTATCCTGCAACCACAGGATGAGCAGAAGGGGACTGGAAACTGTTCCAGCTATTTCTGGGGAGAAAAGTGGCCCTAACCAGTCCAATGTCAAGACAACAGAAATAATGAGAAAGTCACCTTCCACCTCTCCAACACTGTTTCTCTATCTCCTGCACTGAGCTAGTCAAGTTGAGCTGAACAAAGTAAACCCTTTGGATTGTAACATCCACATCTGGCAATGCTCCACATATCTAAACTAACCCCATTAACATCAACAGAAAATTACAGTTTATGTTGTGAGATTTACAAGAATGTGGCATTTACCAGGGAAATCATAAGACTTCTGCACAGAAGGAAAAAGAAAAAAAAGCCTTCCTAAAAAAAAAAAGGAAGATATGACAGATGTAGGTAGTAGTTCAAATTGTTTAAAAATAAAACAGATATGGTAGTAGTATCTTATAAAAACAGAGTTATATGGGTGGACATTGTGTTCCTGGTCTCACACTACCGTATCAGTATGGCCTACTGGGATGGTTTTGGTTGGGATAGAGGTCGTTTTCATCACACTGTGGGTATGGGGCTGTGGTTTGGGTTTATGCTGAAGGCAGTGTTGATAACACAGGGATGTTTTTGTTACTGCTGAGCAGTGCTTACAGAAAGCCGATGCCTTTGCTGCTGCTCACAGCTTCCCACCAGTGAGTAGCTGGGGGTGCACAAGGAGTTGGGAAGGGACACAGCTGGGACAGCTGACCCAAAGGGATGTTCCATACCATAAGACACTATGCTCATCTATAAAGCTGGGAGAAAAAGGAAGAAGTCAACACTTGGAGTGATGTTGATTTCCTAAGTAACCACTATGAGTGATAGACCCCTACATCCTCAGGGTGGCTCTAACACCTGCCTGCAGATGGGAAGTACCAAATTAATTCCTTGTTTTGCTTTGTTTGCACGTTTGCTCTTCCTTTACCTGTTCTCCTCTCTTTATCACAACCCCTGAGTTTTCTTACTTTTTACTCTTTTGATTCTTTCCCCCCCCCATCCTGTTGTGAGGGCAGTGAGAGAGCAGCTCTGTAGTGCTTAGTGGCTGGCTCAGGTTAAACCATGACACCTACATAAATAAACCCAGCATATATAGCACAGGCAAACTATAGTAACGAAGTTCCTTTAATAAAGAATACTGTCAGGGGTCATCCTCACTTACTGGAATTTTCTTGAAATTGCGTGTCTCAAACCAGCAAAATCCCTCTGGCAATGAGAAGGAGTTGCACGTGCTCATGCTGCCTGTGCACCTGTAATGAGCAGAAATCAATATCTTCTGTAAGAATGGGGTGTGTACCCACCATTTGTGCCTTTCAACATCTCTCCAGTTTTCACATAGACAGAAGCTTGATTTGAAAGTCATAATAACCATTAATAATCACAACAGGCATAGAGAGAAATAAGAAAGGAGGGTAGATATCAATAAATGGAATATTTTTCATTAGAGGTGATTGCTTGTCAAGTGAGTATATCATATGATATCATTTGGTTTGTGCTCTTTTTTTTTATAGGGTCTGTTTTCCTTTGTGTTTTAATTGCCAGGAAGAGCAATAGAGAGGGCTGGATTACAGATTACTTGTAATATTGACAAAGACAACAAATTTTAATAAGAATGAGAGTGAGGCAGGCATAAAAGGAGAGAGGATATTCAAGAATATGGAGAAGTGTGAAAAATCACAGAGGGACAGATATACTCAATAGCTAAAGAGACAAATACATCAGAAACACACAGTTAAAACGTCTGATTATGCAGTAACAATAACCTTGAACACATTAAAAAAACCCACCACAACACTGGAATTACACCTTTGGGAACAGAATAAATCCTTCAATAAGGATTTCACATCTTCAACAGTAAAAAGGACAAAACAGCAATATGCCTTCTCGATCATAAACACCATAGATTTTCTGCAACCACTGCTCCAGTGCAATTTAAAGGCTTAAATACTATTCCCACTGAAGTTAACAGGAATCTGTAGCACTTAACACCTTGTTAGAGGCTAGAACTGCCAATCAGGATTAGCCCTTCAAGAAAAGAATTTCTTTAATATAATGTGTTCAGCCACAAGCAGAAAAGTGGCTGCTATTCCCCCATTAGTTTTTCTCACATAATCCCAATCATAAAGTAAACCAGAACAGGCAGCACCTAAAAGACAAAAAGAAACCAACCAAAAAACCAAAAGAAATCCCAAACCAAAACAAAAAACCTCACCAAAAACCAAAACCCACCAAACCAAAACCCAAAGAAACCTGAACTTCATCTACCAAACAACCCTATAAGATATTCATCAGAATTTCTGAGGTAGGAGACACAGCACATCATGGTTAAGGCAGTGTGGTGCAGATGAGTGATACAGAGGGCTTAGATGCACACAGCAACTCATCCAAGAGAGAAGCAGTACTTCCGTGCTGAAAGTGGCTTAAGGCTCCCGTACATCACATGCACCATCTAACAATATTTCTGCTTCACACTTGCTCAAACATTATTCAGTCTGACAACCTTACAGGCCACTCTCTGCTGATTTCACTCTCCTCACACTGTCAGATTGCTGCTTCTGTATTTACACACAGCAAGCCAATCGTGCAGTGCTTTCTCTCGTGTTGTGTTTAATACACAAGTGATGTACTTTAAAGCATTTCTGTTAGCCAATGGCACTGTAATAACAACCCATTTGGGTCCCTTGCTATAAATCATGTCATATTGTGATGTGAATAATGATCAAACTCAATACCTCGGTGGTAAATTAAATGCTGTAAATATTGTTGCACAAGGTAAAGTGACATGAATGCCTCTTTTTGCTGACAGTTGACAAAAAAATACTTGCTGATTAATATAAAAATGTTAATATGCAAATTAGAGATACAGGGACACGTTCCTGTGTGACTTAATCTAGGTGATCCTGCTCGGGCAGGGGGGTTGGACTGGATGATCTTTTGAGGTCCCTTCCAACTCCTGACATTCTGTGATTGTCAACTACTACGAGAACGACCACCGCAGCCTCAATGTCTTGTAGTTCACAGTTATACACACAGGTTATACTGGCATCCTGTCTGCAAAATGATGAACGATAAATAACCTAAGACCAAATGCACCATAAACAAATTGTCTAAACAAGATAACTGTCTGTGACATATGTAACCTAGTAATTAGTAAAGTGGATAGACATTCAGGTGAAGTTAGCTCACCTGAACATCATTTGTGTGCAGACCTTATTAAACTGCTATGCAATGTTTTATTTTTCATGCGTTATTTTTCATACCAGTATCCTACGTGATGAGATATAGGTGAGGTTTTAAATCAAAAACTTAAATTGAAGGCACCTCAGCAAAAGGCTCTATTAAATAAACAGGTAACTTCAGAAAGACAATCAAGAAACCTACTACCTTATGCTTCCACTAGTGAGGTCAGTGGCATGTTCCTCTCTAGAAAACTGCTTGTTCTCGATTAACTAACCCATGCTACAGACAGTTCAGATAAAGCAGTTGCAGAATTAGACATTTATGACCTTCAAAGACCCTGCCCCCACTTCTTTTCTTCCACAACCTGAAAAAGGAAAGTAATATGCAACAAAATAGAGAGGACACTAACAAATTATCAGAGTGCTGATCTATATCTTTTTATCCTCAGCATAAAAACCAGCTGAAAAATCCCTTCCTAACAACTCAGTTGTCATAAAGGGAGGATTTCTTTAAGTGTTGTGGCAGAGATGATTTCTTGCTTATAGGGTTGAATATCCATTGTACCTTGAACAATTCCCTTAACACCAAGCTCTGTTCATAAATCCTGCCAAGCGTCAGAAGAGACAACACAGTACTTTATAAGAGAGCAACCCTGTTCTCTGTCAAGGAATCCATCAGGTTTGGGAGGATTCAGTTAGAATAAAATGTTTGCACTTTTAACATAATGGGGCTAATTAGTAATCACCAGCATGGTTGCTCCAATGAAACATGTACAGTATATTTTTGTTTATAAGTTACTCATTTATGTTCATATTCTGTAACAAAAAGAAATCAGCAGCATTCACTCTTCAAAGAATAAAGGAGGAAACAGAAAACTCTACTAGGAGAAATGAAGACTAAAAAAAAATTAATTCTGAATAGGAAACAAAGCAGGGAGACTGCAGAAATCCTAGCAGAATGTTAACATCCCAACAAACCGAACCTAATCCTCTCACAACTTTCACAACTCTTTGATACATAACAAAAAATATTTTTCATGGAAACGGGGTGTGAAAGAGGAGATGCATAATGTATGAGACAAAAGCAAATTATCTCCATTCCCTGAGGGAATAGGCTTTTGTCTCACATGTAGGTCATGCGGCATTCATATTTTCAGTATTCTTTATAAACCCATTCAAGCATTATAGATTATTATGTCAAACGGGTATACTGGGATTTTTTTATTGCAATTAATATCCCTTGTAAGGAGCTTTGTAGAAGGAACTCAAATATCATCAAAAGCAATTAAAATCTATCAGAGATGTGAAATGGAAGGTAAAGTTAGCTAAGAGGAAAAGTGGTACAACATACTATTCCAGGTTATGAGAAGCTGGGCAGAAAATTAACAAAAAAAATCTCACCAGCAAGGCATGAACTTGGAATCAGAGTATGAAAACAACAGGAGAATAAAAAATTGCTCACTTGTAAGAACAAATACTGTGAGGCAACCAGAGACAAACTGCAAGCTTCTATTTTAGCAATGCTTGTTTTAGGATTATTAATAAAATTAAAGGGAAGGAAAAGAATAATCAAAATTTCAGTAAGTAGACCTCAAACCTCTGGATGTCAAGTTTGAGACATCATGGAGAAGTATACTTTGATACATATGATGCACAAGTCTGCAATATTTTTAAATGAAAGTCGACTTAAAACACTTCACTGGATATCATTTCGCAGTCCATTTTAGTCTAAATAAGATGAACCTTTACAGAACTCATTTAATAAGCAAAGAAGCAATTAGTTTTAGTTACACAGCTTCATGCTGGTTTACTTTGTTTTAAACAGAAAAAATACATCACCTGAAATGTATACAGCTATCTAATCAGCACAGGTTTTTAAACCTGTTTCAAAATAGATATGCATGACAGACAGCTTTTGGGGGACTGTTTAAATTGTCCTAAATCATCCATTTTGCCATTCTTAACAAATGCTGACTCAACACTATTTATACATAGTATTGTACCATGGGATTTCTTCCACTTTTTTCCATTGCAAAGTTGCTTCTAGAATCACTGTATTTCAGTGACACAGGTGGTCTGACTTCCTGAAGCTCTACATATCCAGAACCTTTTTTCAAGGCTTAACTTCCACCTTCAAAATTACTCCACTCGATGAATTTAGGCAATTCTGCCCATAAACCTGGGAAGTTTAGCACAGAATAGTCCTGTTTCTTCCCAAACAAGGTCCTTCCCAGCATGTTAGTTGCTTACACAACACAGCATTTGCAGGTCAAACCTGACCCACTTTGGCTGAAGTCAAATTAGCACAAAGACAGCTTGATTGTTCTTTAGGATTTAGCAGGATTCATGTTCATAAACCCCAATTTTGATTGAGAATTTAGGAGATCTCGATCCAGTACTAGATGTACATTCCTTGTAGTAAGTGGTGCAGAGTTGGCAGCCATTGCTCCAAGTGCTGCCCAGAGCCAATCCATCACCATCTTGCTCATTTAGGAGGACAACATGACTTCTTTAAGAAGCAACTAGAAAGTTTAAGGGTCCAACAAAGCAAATCCCAACTGTGCTCCCAAGGCCAAACTTCCAAACCCTGTTGCCGACAAGGCCGGCCAGGCCAATCAGCGCCGGTCACAGGCCTCTGGGAATCACATTTGAGAGAGAGAAAAACCCAAACAGCCACATTTTGCCACCAGAGAAGGGAGTGAGAAGATGTGAGAAACTGCAGACACCAAGGTCAGGGAAGGGGGGCAGGAGGAGGTGCTGAGAGAAGATTCCCTGCGGCCTGTGGAGAATACCATGGTGAAGCGGGTGTCCCCCCACAGCCCATGGAGGATGAAGAGGTACCTGGGCAAGGCAGGAGCCCACCATGGAGCAGGGGGAGGAATAGGGAAGAATCTGTGACCTATGTTGGAGCAAGCCCCTGGCAGCACCTGCAGCCCACAGAGATAAGAAGCTGAGAGAGAGACGGAGGCCCAACGCTGGAGTAGGTTTGCTGGGGGTGCTTGTGACTCTGTGGGGGACCAGGCTGGGCCCAGCAGTCTGGGGCGGAGAGACATTCTATGAGTTTATAGCAGTTACCCACACTGGGGCAGTTGGTGAAGAGCTGAGGCCCTGTGGGAGAGGACTCACATGGAGAAGGTCATGGAGGACTGTCTCCCATGGGTGGGACCCCACACTGGCACAGGCAAAGAGTGTGAGAAATGCTCCCCCCTCCCAAGAAAGAAAACAGCTCATGAGGAACTGCCCAAAGACTGAAGCCTCCATTCCCTGTTTCCCCCCCTTTCCCCTTTGCCATCCTGGGGAGGAGAAAATCATGAATAAAGTGAAGTCTGCAAAGAAGGGAGGGGTGGGGGGTGGTGTTTTAAGAGCTGTTTGTACTTCTCATTATCCGACTCTGGTCTGTGTGTGTGTGTGTAGTGTAATAAATTAGAGAGTTTTCTTTCCCTTCTGTGTTGAGTCTGTTTTGCCCATGACACTGATTGCAGAATGATCTCTCCCTGTCCTTATCTCCACTCCAAAGCCTCTCAACATGTATTTTCTCCCCTGTCCAGCTAAGAGGGGAGTGATGGAGTGGCTTTGGTGGGAGTCTGGCCTCCAGCCAGGGTCAAACCACCACAATACTCTTGAACAGTAACATTTACTAATGCCAATCCTGAGTCACTATTCCACTTCTGAAAGCAGATTTCACATTTGGTTATCATCAATGCCCTCTCATCCTCTTTTTAAGTCTTCATTTATAAAAATTACTTTGATGCCTCTTGCTCATTTCTGTTATTTCAACAGACTGCAATCTATTTCTGCCTTTAAGATCAACACTGAGATATCTTCCCAAAAAATGATGGAACTCTTTTCATAAAAAGGCCATGCACAGCCACTCTCCATAAATGCTAATAGGATTCTACACCACATTTAGTAGATTGATGAATTAGCTCTAAATCTCTCACCTCTATCTCCTCTAACATCTGTATCCTATGATACTTCTTATTTTACTCCAGTAAATACCACCCTTTCTTTACAAATCAATGAGACTTCTTGCAGACAAAAGAAAAAGTGACATTTGTGTAAGGAAGGTTGTCACAGACCAGTCTTATAAGCAAGCAAATTACAGCAAAGTACAAAAAAAAACCAGCACGCCACATCACAAATAACAGAACTGTGATATTCAGTATACAATATTTGGGTACAACACTTCCATCTCATATGTTTGGTTCTGATTGTGTGATAGTACAAACAGAAGGATAGTCCTATGGCCAAAGTATAGAATTAACCCAGGAATTAAAGTTAGTTTTCTCCTCAGCTTTATGAATTTATGTGTCCTACAACTGTTCTGCAGTTTACCATGACTTCAGAGAAAACTGGGTCTGCTCAGAAGCTCTAAAATTTCAAGCATTTATTTAGGCACCTAGACAGGGCTATAAAATATATGATGTGCCCCAAAACCACCTCTGAGGTTTGTCTTCTCATAATGTTTTTGCACTATGATTTACTACATATATGATATCATCGGTGTTCTGATGTCATCTGCAAATCCTGCATGCAGAATGAATAAAGGATATGGAATAAACATCTTTCTTGCAGGGTTCAGGAATGTAAAGAAAAAATAAGTCCCCAGCAAGTATGGATTAAATCCAGATGAAGCAAAGAGCAGTTCGTTTCACTGTCTGTGCCCCATTTAATGAACTCAGCCTGTTGTGAGCTTTCCTTAGAAGCTGCATTTCTGCCATTCACTGAAAATGAAACACCAAAGTACCAAAGTATCATGGAGCCACTTTTTAGAATTACTTTGTACCATGTTATAATATGCCAGTCAACTGGATATTACATATTAATCCAAAGATAAAAGCTTGAATGAATGTACAAATGGCTACGTAGTTTTCTGATAAAAAAAATTTCCCTTGATAAGTACTGGAATTGTCACTAGAGTTTAAAATCTGCATTAGATACTCAATTGTCATTCCAGCCATGAAATATCTGACAAAACATTCATTTATATTTGAAGTAATATAAAAACAATACAGGATTATTCAATAAAAAGCTATTTTTCTGACTGTTCCCCTTATGTTAAAGCTAACTGTATGACCAGAGTGTGCACTGATTCACACTTCTGAGTTCAAAATAATTTCTCTGACGCCTGCTGATATTCTCATATTTCTAACAGTGTAGCTGAGACTCAAATCTGTCCCTTTTTTTTACATTTAGAAAGGCAGCCACAGGAGCAAGTGATCAGAAAATGTGACAATTTTCCTGAAAAGTGGCCAGCTGTCAGCTTTCTTTTTGCCAGTCTATCAGTGCAAGGATCTGCAGCCAGGGTTTTGCAGGACACAGTGCCAGGACAATTTAAAACTGATTAACAAACAACACTATAGTCAGTGTAATTTATTTGGAGAGGGGAAAAGGATGGAAGAGCACTTGTATTTCAAAAGCAAGGATTCAGGCATAAAGAACTGGCATGCCTCCAGCTTGAGCGAGCACTGCAATGAATTTTTTGTTTCCATGAAACTAACATTTTATTACTTTTAACATTAACAAAGAACAATAACGGCTTTTGCCAAAATATTTAATTAGGAGCATATATAAAACAAAGTAAATCCTTTAAACTACTACCCTTCAAAAATGGATGCTTCTTCTTAACACCCCAAGGAATCTTGCAGGGATAACTCAGGGCACAAGCACAGATTTACACTGTCAGAGCACAGCAGCAAGTTCAGGACAAGGGAACCCATATACCAGACTAGAGGGAACTCTAGGGTTAGGTGCAATTTTTAGATGCATACAGGGGTTTCAAAACCTGGATCACGACATTAGGAGTTATGATGTGGAACAGTACAGCTTTGCTGGCATTCCAGTCATCCACAGTAGCTATTCTTTCCTCACGTTAGATAGTTTATCTATCAGAGAAAGAAGAAAAGAGGAGGTGTGGAAGAGAAAACCTGTTAGTTAAACTTTAGGCCAGGTTAGGATGAGTTTTAATTATTTGCTATTTAAATAGTAATGAGGGAGCTGGGTCTCTTTAGCTTGGAGGAGACTGAGGGGTGACCTCATTAATGTTTATAAATATGTAAAGGCTGAGTGTCAGGAGGATGGATCCAGGCTCTTCTCAGTGATGGCCAGTGATAGGACAAGGGGAAATGGGTCCAAACTGGAACATAGAAAGTTCCATCTTACTATGAGGAGGAACTTTTTCCCTGTGAGGGTGACAGATCACTGGGACAGGCTACCCAGTGAGGTTGTGGAGTCTCCTCCTTTGGAGACATTCAAGACCAATCTGGACACATTCCTATGTGATCTACTCTAGATGATCCTGCTCGGGCAGGGGGGTTGGACTGAGTGATCTTTCAGGGTCCCTTCCAACTCCTAATATTCTGTGATTCTGTAATGTGAATCTCTAGGATAAGCCTACCTTCGGACCATGAACAGTGAAACTATGAACTACTTTTGGCACAGAATGGGAATATGATGGTGTTACAAGTGTACCCTGTCTCTGCTTAATCTCTTCTAGGCTTCATACAGTCCCCAGTACAAGGTGTTCCAATTTAAAAGGATCTGTACTTCAGATAATTTTCTAAAGTTTACCTCAAAAGCACAGTAAATTCCAACAGTTAATAATTTTGCCTCGTTTAAGACTTCCCAGAAAATTAAACACTAGTTAATTATTTTGCCTCATTTAAGACGTGTCCCATGGCACAAACAAATGTCCAGGCTCTTGATTCTGTAAAATTTATATTCTTAATCCGAACCAAAGCAAAATCGAATCTTCTTACCCAATATACTCATTCTTTCCTCGCTACCCTTTCCACCAGTAAGAGAAGCATTCATGAAATCACAAAATCTGCACTAGAATAAACATTAAAATCTACAAATCAAAGTCTGTTCTTACTGATGTCATACACAAAACCTCTGTGTAAAATAATCATTCATTTTTTGTTAAACAGTAAGTAGCACATACCAATACATCCCCAAACATCTCAGTATGCACAGCATCACACCCATCAGAAAACAGGAATCCTTAAAACACCACAGAAAATACAAATAGTAGCAACTAATTGGTTGCTGAGGACTTTCAGGTAATTACTCAGGCTTCATGGCATTCAGCACTTCAAAATCTATTGGGTGTAACAGATGGGAGAAAAGCAGAGACATCATTTTCATTGCTTTGGAAATGAATAGGTCTGAAGTTTCAGGAAGGCAGAATGTTCTAATAGCACAATATATCCTCTCCTTCAAAACTTCACAACCTCATGAGAAGTATGATTGGATTATATTGCTTGATGAATCCATTATGGCTAATGTATGATGGTGGCACTTGCAAAAGTTAAAGCATACCCAACACTCTATTTGGTGTGAGAGGTGAACATTTGCAGACAGAAAATTCACAAGAACTGCTTCTTGCTCTGCCGAAGCACGATGACATCACTAATGCAGGCTTGGAAACTGTTTTTCACTTTGGGACTAAAAAGTGATGTTGTCCAACACTTCACTGCCTGTTGTTTAGCAATAAACACCTGTTAGTATTTAGCATCAAAACTTCTTTTTAAGGTAGGACATGGTGGAGGAAATGGGACCTGATGTATCTTAACAATGAATCACTGTTCTCTTTCTTCTATGGCCTGTTAGTCGAATATTAAAACTAAACTCTGTAATGTCTCATGAAGTCCATTACCTACCCTGAAGGCATTCAGATGTTCACAATGCTGTTTAAATAGATATTAAAATAAAATTTGATATCTAAAATGCTGTTACTTTCTTCCATTTTCTCCTTTCTGACAGGTAGTGTGAACTGAAAATCATCTAATTAGTAAACAAAATTAGATTTTAGTAATTACAGGTGATAATTTTACTGTTGCCTTTCTAAATGCAAAGGTGAAACCAATTAAATTAAACTGTTTATTCTTTTTATAGTTAACTTTTATGTTTTTTTATATTATTTTAACCAATGCTGACAAATTCTATTGAGCCATAAAACAGAGAAAACCTTAACACACTGAAAGAGATATAAAGTTTCAGTTTAGGGCTTGATATGCTAATTAATTTTATTTTCACTCCCTTTAAACCTCCATCACTTGTTAGAAAAAGCAGAGAAAAGGCACACTGCAGAAAGCCTTTGTTATAGTGAGGCTGTTTTTTAGAAAGAACCCCTCAAATTATCGTATCAACAAATGTACATTTTGGTTTTCTAAGATCTCCCACACTATCAGAGGTGCTTATGCCGGATCTGGAAGGACTAAAGCACAGGTCCACTGTCATGACATGCTTGACATGTGAATTGTTACTGTTCTTACTAGCAGTACACCTAGAGAGTAGAGGGAAGAAATTCAGACGAAAGTAGAGAGGAGAGAAGCACAAGGTGAATGGGGTGACAGCTTTGGGAGGACATGGGAAGACAGGACCAAGAT
Source organism: Heliornis fulica (assembly GCA_013399135.1). Lineage (NCBI taxonomy): Eukaryota > Metazoa > Chordata > Aves > Gruiformes > Heliornithidae > Heliornis > Heliornis fulica. The sequence goes on from VXBZ01000835.1 coordinate 67,199, forward strand.
CAGATAAATAGCACAGCCCAGTTTTCCCAACAGCTGAAACATAAACCAAGTTTCCTTTCAAGTTTTACTCGCTCTGTCAATACCCGTGAGATACCCGAAAAAGCATATGCCTATTATTCTTACTCGAGGGAGCCTGACCCAAAAGGAACAATTATACTGCTGGCCCATGAAGCTGCTGGATCCAGAAGTTCTCTCACACTGATGTGCCATCTGGTTCCACAGACCAAAATTTCAGGGGCTTCCCATAGCTTGTATTTTGATGACAGAGACAAGTACAGAAAACAGCTATAAGAGGCTAAGACATGCAAGGATAAAGCTTGCCAAGGCAATCTAAATTCAGTCTCATGACAGTACTTGTTATAGATGGTCCTTAATTATATGAATGCAAACTATTTTTCATTGCATTTTTACCTCAATTAGGGTTGTCTTCAAGATGTTCTTTATAGATGAAATGCCATATCCTACTACCTTTAAAAATACGATGTCATGTGTTTTATATTTTCTCTGGACTATACAGAACATACAGCATGGTATGTATTATTATTCACGCAGAGAAGTCACTACTCTCCTATCTTTAATGAGGGGAAAAAATTTGGGAAAAAAAGCATTGGTGATACTGATACTACAATAAAGCAGTGGCTTAATCCCCAAGTCTCAAGCAAGTGGCATTAGAGGAAACCTAACTAGCCATTATTTCTGGGCCTCACAGTGCCAGAGGGGTAAGATTTTTAATTTTTTCTTTCTTCTCAACACTAATAATGTAGATGGTTTTAGGAAATTTATTGCCTAAGCGTCATGCTTTTGGCATATTTCCTTCTGTGTGCTTCAAATTCTACAGAGCACTTCCCATATATTACCATGGTGCTCAATGTAATTAGGCCAGGAACTATTTTTGCCTATTTATTTAAATCCATTAGGGCTCTTATAATAGGATGCTGTATTGGACTCTGCTTATTTTTAAACAGCAAACGAATAGATGTGAAAGCCACATGATAACTGTATCCTTTTAAACCTCTGCAAAATGGAGCAATTACTGAAATGGAGTGTATCTGTTTTTACACATTGTCTATTCCAATTGCTGTTTTTCTTGTTTCATGCTGGAATATACCTAGTGCAGACAATTAAGACCAACTATGGTACCAACATATGCATTCTGATAAAAGTGTCATGCCAGTAGCTCATTCTGACCACATTAATAGGAGAAATAACAAGAGAAAGAGTAATCTGAACAGCACAGAACCCCCCTAAAATGTTACCTAACTAGATGTGGCCTGTTGACCATGGGGTATGATCTCTAACAGCAGCTCTTATTTTTCTCTGCTATGTGTGTTGTAAAAATGTGCTGGGTAAATACTTTCATTCAAATCAGCATACATGCAAGGCTTCTGGAATCTGGCAATAACAATTTATTATAAACTTCCTTACATTTCAAGGCACAAATGTATCATCCCCTGAGCATTCTAGACACCAAGTCACACATGTACTCATGACAAGTACTCTTATCTTGTAAAACATAGCCTTGACTTCAGGGTATTAATTGTACCTAAGATGTGTCCCATTGAGACATTGCAAAGCTAACGCTGTGGAGGATTACTGATGGATTAGTCTTTTCTTAAGAGCTGGTCTTTAGGCAACTGAGGCTTAGACTGTAAATCTGACAGGGTACACAGTGCACTTAGAGACTGTTTATTCTCAGTTTAAAGAAAAAGTGACTCAGCTATCAGTTTAATATGTGAGAAATGATGAAAGTAAAACTGTGCTTTTCTTTACTCCCTGAAAGCCATCGCTGAGATCATTATTGCATCTATAACCCTTCTTCATTCCACCTTTTACCAGCATTGATCCAACTCTACAACTACAGCAGCAAGCTGAACTGTCACTCAAACCACACGGGTTAGAGCCAGGTCACCCTGCCTACACTTGAGAGGTAGCACACTCATCTTCTAAAGAGACCACTCATTCAACTTTGCCAGCTAATGAATGGATTAACGCTGGCTGCAATTTAGAAGGTTTTTTTTCGTTTTTCTGACTGGTTATGCTTCAGGCAGAAAGATGCAGTCACGAGCATGCACTGGCAGTCCAAACCCATTTGCTCTCCCCTGAGCATACAAGACGAAGCAGAAGGTAGCATTCAGTACTGATAGGGATTGCTTTTCAACATCAATAGGTGATGGAATAATTATATGGAAAAAAAAGGAAGGTCAGTCTACAAAACCACAAGACTAAAACAATAATTGTAAGAAGAAGGAAGAAGCACTGAAGAAAGGCTTTCTTTCTAGACTTCACAATGGAACCATTGTCAGCTATGTAAAATTACACTCAACTTCTACTACTGCCTTAAGGCATCAAAGACAACTATTATGTTGATTTCATTGTATGTGCCAGAATTTCTTTATGTGTCAGTTAGGAAGGCTGCCTGACCTCCACACTAGAACAACAAAAGACTTTGTGAAATCTGCAGATTCACACTGAAAAACCTGCCTCGGAGAAATGCCACTCACAGAACCGAAATTGCTGCAAGACACTTGTAAGGGCTGATTAATTTTCAGTTGCTAAGCCCCTTTTAAAAACAGAGCAGTCCTGAAAGAGTGATTAAATATGGAGGTCCTTCTCCTTAGTTACTCTTGTTAGCAGTGTAGAGAAAAATGTAAAAGCAATGTTTTATCTTGCTTCTGAAAATTAACCACAAAAAGTAAACTATCAAGAAAAGGCCATCGTAGCTCTTTGATGGTTCCTGTCAAAAGATCTCAAAGCAATTTATAGACATGGATTGATTCAGCCTGGATTCAGCTACACCTATAGTTCTCACATACGTGAGGTAACCTAGACAGTAAGAAAAAGCAGCTGAAAGGGATCATAAAGGCATTATGAAAGTCCTCAGCATTAACATCCAGATCTTCCAATATCCTGTCACTAAGAGAGTTAAAAACCCCACTCCTTATTCAATCAGGTAGCTCAGTCATGGTGTGAAGACATTAAAACACATGTGCCATAGGATGGAGTCAGCATACATAGCCTGAAACATTCCCAATACCTGTGGGAATGCTGTCCTTCACTGCAAGACAGTTTCCACCCTCCCAATGAGCCTAGTGAGTGCTGAGCAAACAGAATACCACAGAATCACAGAATATCAGGAGCTGGAAGAGACCTCAAAAGATCACTCAGTCCAATCCCCCTGCCCAAGCAGAATCGTCTAGAGTAGATCACATAGGAACATGTGCAGATTGGTCTTGAAACCACGAAATAATTTCCTCTACAAGTTCTGTATAAAGGGAAAGCTAATTTTAGAGCTCGGTATGCTACAAAAAACATTGATTCCTCAATATTTGGCTTCATGATGTGCTTTTAAAAGGTGATTCATATATTTATATATCTCACAGGCTTGCTGTAATGGTATCCCATGTTTATTGATAAGCGTAACTACCATGATTAGTGTATAGAACTGTCAGGAGACATTTTTAGCAGGCAAACATCACCCAGTGGGTCTCTTCCAGCCTCCTAACATGAACCTGCAGTCACACTAACTGGGCCACTGACAGAAACTTGAACTAAGCTCTTGCTGTATTGAAGTTATTTTCACTGCCTCTCCTTCCAGGTGTTATAGAAGATAGATTGGAGTAATGCTTTGACAAGCTAGCTCACACACTCAAAACATTTGTACCATGATTCTTAACAAACTGCAAATTTTACAGCTGATCCAAATAGCTCTTGTATTCATATCTCAGATGTGAAATTCATATCTGATATTAATCTCAAACTGACTGACTCTATTATTACTGACCACAAACGTCATACTTTACGGAGTGCTAATGTTCTTCCTTTCAAGATGATGGTAAAATGTTTTGTTCCATTCTCCCAAATCATTAGTTGCTAATTCAGTAGTCTGTTGGAATTTATTATAATTAAAATTAATGGGGATATTTCACTGAGTCGGGAGTTTAGCTAAAGCCAGTAAGGGCCAGATTCACAAAATCTGGGGAAAAAAATTCATTGAATTAGTTCTAAAATGCTGGTTGTGCTGCTAGAACATAAAATATTATTTTAGTCCTTGAGGAAAACCTAGAAATTGATCAGATTGTTGTGGTAAAAGCTGGAAAGCAAGAGTTTGTGGTCTACACTGCCACTGAGAGAACTGATGTGCTTTCAAAGACAGGTGCAAGCAGGGGCACTTGCTGCCCTTGGATGGAGGTTCTCTTCTGGGCACTGACATGGTGCAGTCTAGAAACTACTCGGTCTTATTAGCAAGGTGGTGGGCCCAAACTGACATATCCAGCCCCCAGAAAGGCTTATTAGTTTGGGCCTAGTGGCATGTCCAAATGAATTCCTGGATGTCGGGTTGAGCTGACTCACAGCACGAGAGGAATAAACTGACTCTCACCTGCCACCTCCATCGAGATGCAGAGGTAAAAACACCTTCAAAAGGGCCCTTATATGGCAGAAGTCAGAATGGAATAGAAGATGATGAACTTCTTAAATAATCATTGTATGAAAAGTCACAATTAAATTGCAACAAAAAAGCTGTATTTAAATCAACCCCCTCACAGAAATTCTTTTGATAGTGAAAAGCAAAAAGATTTGGCAGATTTAGAATTACCTACTATTATAATTAAAGGGAGACAGAGTCTACATCTTCACACTAGAGAAAAAGAAAACTTAAGCAAATAAAACAGAGCTGAGTCAGAAATAGGTTACTGACAAATTAAAGCTGCTGAAATATTCTTGTTGGAAAACAGGGAAGGGATTAAAAAAAAACTCCTGTGGAAAATCTGCTATCTTATTCCAGAAAAGCAGAACCAATTCTAAGGGACTTTCAAATAAGAGGCAAATTGGCAACTTCCTAAGAAAGAAGTAGATAAGCTTTATGCAGCTTGGTTTATCAAATGGAAATGTGCTTTCAAAAGGGGTAAGCTGAAACAGAAATAAGGGAAACAGGGAAGTTTGCCCACAAGTGAGCTTCCAGCTTATTTGTAGGGAAAACGCTGATCAAAGCTTGTCAAAGCTAGAGTGTATCGGAGGTCTTCTTTACACAACTGACAAAAATCAAACTTTATTTTCAACTATTAATAGCATCAAAAGAGCTACCATAATCAAGATTTAATCTGAAATAGGAAGAAGTTTCAACTAAGTTGATTCTAACTTGAGATTTCATCCTGCTATTAAAAAAAAAAAGCCTCCACTGATTTCTGACATTATTGTAACATGACAATGTACAGTGAGACTTGCTGAAAAGGAACTCGGGCTTCAAATGTGATCTGATTTGAGCAGCTACATACCAGTAACTGAAAAGGTGGAGAAGGACTCTCAGCCAGGGAAGGGAATGCATATTATGGCAACTAAGAAAAAATTTTATGCCACTGCTGTATGAGACACAGGCCAATGCAACTATTAGCAAGGCTGCTGTCAGGGAAATCACAAGATAGCACAGAGGAAACTAAACTAAACACACTACTTCTGATTTACTAGGCATGCCCTGCATACACTGCCAAGTGTCCATGCAACAGCCAGAATGAAGTTCAGTACTACCTGAAAAAGGAACTGCTGCAGACAACCACGTTCTACAATTCTGAACTTACCAAGCACTGGCCTCTATGTCAATGTTACAGTAACAATGACTAAGATACATTCCCTGAAAAATCCAAAGAATTACTATAAACAGGAGATTTGTTGGGTTTTTAAGCTATTTTTGGAAGTCACATAATTAGCTCCTGTCTTAATTAAGCTTAGGTGATTGGTGGTTCCTGCGGTATTGTGTGTACAAATGAGAAATCCTGACCAATGCCTGTACTTTTCTACAGGAGTATTGCTGGACAGAAATATTTTTCCTGTTCTCTCTGCTCAAATCTCAAGTCTGCATTGTCAGTAAACTGCATGAATATTTTCCCATCAGCCTCCACAGACGCTCTCCACATCTCCTGCTGGAGCCCTTGCACTTTGTACAATTGAATTCAACACTCCTTGGACCCAAATGAAGTTTTGACTCTAAAGACATGCGAGAAGCAAGAGCAGTAATTTCAACACATATAATTTATATTTAGTAGAGCAATTCCAACCAGAGAGTTGGAAAGAATCTGTCTAGAATAAAAGGCAAGAGCCTGCTAATTGGACACTGGGTTGGGTTGTGACAAATTGATGTTACACTGAATCTAAGGTGAGTACTTATCTGAGCTGTTTAATCTACCTCTGACCACCTGTATTTTGCCTTGAAGGTGGTATCAGAGCTATGTGTATGACCTATATTGAATTGACCTAAGAATGAGAACTTTTTGCAGAGTCCAAGTTAAGGAGGAACACAAATAAATCCAATGTGAATATATAAACCTGCCCACTTCCTTCCAGCAGTGTAGAGTCGTGCTTTGGAGAACCTGCAGATGAGGCAAACTACCTCTGTATGCACAATACACTTTGCTCATGTTAACCAACTTTGTAGAACACGTGGGGACTGTGAGGAAAGCTCTGCAGCAGCTTTATCTAAACTGTTTCCACTGACTTGAAGAGAGGTATTTGTGAATGATAACCCTTGGCTGAGGTAGCATGAAGAATGCCAAAACAGCGTGATTTTTCTGTATTTGGAGGAAAACTACCAAATACTGAAGAAAAAATTAAAAAATACTGTGGAAGATGTTGCCAAAGAATGGCTGCGTGACCAAGGACAAGAACAACCAGACACACTACAGCTGGTGCAGACCACGGATGGAAAAGCACCGAAGAATAAGATGAAACTGAAGCGGTAAACATGAAACCAGAAACAAGGAGCAAGAAAGCAAAATACAAAAAAGAAGGAAATACCAGGAGTTACTTTTTAACTATAGTGAAACTTACTGTAGAATCTTGCCTTTGTTGTAGTTAGGGCAAAAATCCAGCAAGTTCAGAATATATTCTATTGCTAAGCAACTACCAATCAGTATGTGCATAATCAAGATATTATCCAATCATATAGCTATATTTAAATTAATGAAATGTAAATAAAAAGGTATAAAAACAGATGTAATTTCTGCAGATAGCTGAGACATTACAAGGTATCTTATTGCCTTAGGTGTCCCAGCATCTTCTTTTCCAACAAAAAATACTCTCCGAAGCAATTATGTTTGTCTGCCACCATATGTCCATTCACAGATTTTCTACAATAGCAAAGTAGGCCCATGATTTTATGAAGACTAGAAAGGGAAATACTCTGGAGTGAAACTCTCCTATCACTTCTATCAACATAAGCAATACAAGAGCTTCAAACCAACAACCAGTAACCCCATGCTTAAGCTCATGCCCCCAGTTTTAGCCTATCCTAGTTATGACTGAGGCTTTTTTCTACACATAGCTCTTCCAGGAATAGGATCAAAGCCAATCCCAAAAGAGAGACATTGGCTCTGCAGCCATAAAACTAAGAATTGTCACCATCTCCTAGATAAACTGAAGCTTCTAGCTCTGAAAGGGCCATAACTGCCAAATGTGACGGCTGCACTTCACACAATGGCTCCTGGTTAACAATTATAACATTCAGTTAGTTCATGTCTTCATCTCAACAGGACTAAATGCCACATGAGCAGCTTAAAGAAAACGTTGAACCTAAATTTACAGTTACTGTCATCCAAACACTTTAAGCAGTACAGTTTTGGTACATGAATATGTATTTATTCACAAAAGGAAACCAAACTGAAGAGAAACAACCACAGTTGGTTTTAATTCTGTCTTTTAGTCTTTAGGTGAAAAGAAAAACCCCCAAACCGGTGTGTGTGTTAGCGTTCCTCCAAACACATCTGCAATAGCTTCCTTTGAGATTTACACCAGCCACTGAAGCGGATGACATGGGAGATATCTTGGCCACAGAAAGAAGGTCTCGATATGCCTACAATTCTTGACTAATCTTTGACAAATATCCTAACAACAGGATGTACAGCAGGACTGCTGTCCTAAGAGACAAATATTAGCAGTTGCAGACAAAGCATCACACAGTGCACAACTGAACTATGAAACTAATTGCCATTGGCTTTACCGAGAAAAATAAATATTAAAGGTTTCAAAAAGCAAGTACTTTAATTCACTAGAGGAAAATATGCTAACTGCCATTAATGGTCATACTCTTCTGGAGTGTTAGACTACAGGGAACAAGCTAACTTGTGAGTTTAGACAAGGATTTCTTGTCACTACCACGTTGTTTGATTAGCCACAATATTGAGTGTGCAAAATTGCCTACCTGATGATTCAATCCAATATCATTTCTGGTTCATTGGTTCATTTATGTGATTTTAATTTAAAATCTGATTAATGCTTAGAATACTTACATTTCTTGTTAGTTTAATGAAAAACAAAGTGATTTTAGTTTAATGATATGTTTGGGTTTAACATTAACTTGCTTGTGACAACTCACAGTAAGAACAGAGAGGGGTTTTTGTCCTCATTCTCTTTCTGACAGGAACTTAAGCTTGAATTGTGAGTGTGAATAAAATTACTGAATTTATCTAGGCACCACATAATTTTCAATAAATTAATTTGTGCTTCCTTTACTCTCCTGGAAATGTCAATACCTCTCATGACACACGCACATGAAATTAATGGCAACTAATCACCTCCCCTGGTACTCCGTTTCCTGTTGTGCGATGAAACACAGCACAGGTTGGCTGTGACTGTCTGAATCTCTTATGTTTGCCTAATCATAATTTTTTTTCCTGTCAAAAATATAACTATTAACAGAAAGCAGAAGAAAAACAATTGTTTTTCAAAGTTATTTTAACTGCTCTTAATGATTCAGTCGTTTTTTTACAGAATTAAAAACTTTTTAAAAAAACCACATTAATCATGGTCCCTTAACATACTTTAGAGATCATTTTATCAATAATGACAGATTATCAACAAAAACCAGACTAGGCAAAGATACTGGAGTTCTGATTTGGTGATACCAGAGAAATTTTGAGTGTGCCCTGAAGGATGAGATAACAGAGAAGATACAAAATATCCCATATCAAGTTCTTTCCATAGCCATTTAATTTACCATCATAAGTCCCCATTGCATTTTCTTCCAGATATTATTCTTTTAAAAACAGGGAGACTTCCCTTTATTAATTGCTTGTAGGTATCTATCCTGCCATGGTGAAATGTACATCATTCCTTTAATAGTGAACATAAAGTATTGGTGCATCTGCATCTCACTGTATTTTATTACATGAGAAAATACCATTCCCTGAAGCCAATAGCTAAACTCCATTTCATGTCATTAGTTTTTACTTACAGCAGCTAAGGATCAATTAAGTCAGTATATTTTTATTACATTAAATAAACTGGAGGGCTTGAATGATTTTTTTTCTTCATGTTTTCACTGTTATAATTTGTTTCTATTAGTTGTCAGTTAAGCTAATTGCTGCCTTTGGTAGTTAACACCAATACACAAATACTGTTTGGCTGTTGTTTATATTGCCCATAAATTAATTGCCATCAAAATTAACCTCTCTCACTGACATGTGATAAATTACAAGAAAGTTGACAGTCTTCTACAGGCTTCAATAAGTTTTTCATTCACTAATCAAACATGTCTATTTAGAAGAGTAAGAAAAATACAAGAGCTGCCCCGGGTCCGCAAAACATCCTAACACATGCTATTAAAATCAATTACTCTGATATTAATCACATGTCCAAAGTAAAACGTGACAAAGTGAGAAGAGCACCTGCTTGTGAGGCTCTCTGGCTGTGGCAGGCACACTGATCAGCCCACAGAGCCGCGCCGCGGATGCATGTGGGTGCAGACACGGGGTACACGGCTGGGCTGGCATGTGGGCACCGGGCTCTGGAGTTGCATTTGTCCCGTGAGATAAAGCCTACCCTGGAGATCAGGTTACAGAGAAGGGATGGGGTTGGATGGTTAGATGCACTCAGGAGAGTGCAAACTTGCAGTCCAAGTGGTGGTCACTAGCAAAAGCCTTTTGTAACCACAAGAAGTCATCTGGGCAGCAAGAGGAAGAGGATCCTCTGTGACCAGACTAAGCTATCAGCCACTCAACAGTACAGAAGCTGCTCCACCTCCCTACAGATACCACACCACAAGAAAGCTTAGTCTGCTTCTTGCAGCCTGGTGTTGGCAGCTCACTCAGCTGCATCCCTCTCCAACAGATGTCAGGAAAACAGCTCTGCCACCAGTTGCCTAACAGAAATCAGCAGGGCTGCTCAGTTGTAAAAGAAAGAATAATTCATTCCAATAATGTGGATTAGGAGCTAAACCTAAACCAGTCTACTTCTAATGATTTCAATTGATTCACACCTGGGATTAATAGGCTATTGATGTTTGCATCCAAGTATGCAGACCAGACCATGACTTGGAGACAAAGCCCCCAGTTAGCAAAGCAAGCAGGAACGAGGCAGCCCAGCCTGCAGAGCCGAGGAGGAGTGTGATACAACACATCCCAAGTGCCACTGGGGCAGGGGACACGGTGAAGCCACATAGAAGAGTCTTAATGAGTTAAACTTATCCTCACTTTGCTGCTGCCCTGCTGAGCAAGCAATCTTGAATGTTCTTCAGTAAGCAACAACTGAAGGATGCAAAAATATTTTAACAAAGTGTCTGTAAACAAGCCGGAAGGTAAAACACCGTTTAAGAGATCTCTCAGAACTAGATATCAAAATCTCCTATTTTCATTATAATAAATTGGCAAACAGTGTCCTCAAAGCTCACTCTTGTTCTCAAGCTGAGCTGAAGCACAGGTCAGTGTTCTAAACTTGGTTTTTGAAGCTGTTTTCTTTGACATTTTCAGGCCTAGTAGATATTTTGCATACAGCCATATTAAGAAGAGTTCTCCCTTCTCCCGCTATATAGTGTGAGACAAAGTTTCTATGTTGAGAATAAATTGAGATTTGGGTATCCTCAGGCCTATGAAGCACTGAGCTTCAGCCTCCCACATATTGAGCACATATCCTAACCAAGAGGACATTATACACAACCTAATCCAGTAGTTGCATTTCAGAAAGGCAGTGCAGCACCCATAGCTATGTTTTGTAAGTGTATGGTGCTTTCAAAGTATGATAAATTTACTCAGAACACTGTGGGACTTGGGTACCTGAAGAATTCCACAGAGACAGTCTCAGTGATGCACATCTTTTCCTCTTAATTTCAAGAAACTATGCAGGGTAATTCAAGAGGTAGGAGGAGTTGAACTGTTCTCTCTGTTTCACTTAAACAGAACTGGCTTCCCCAGCTAAAATGCAGCTTTCATTAAAGTTTCTACAAGTGTCTAACACACAATCCACTCACAACTATGTCACTCTTGACTAACTGATAGCTCTCAAGGGCTCGTCAATAATGTTTTTTACAGTTAACCCTTCACCAAGAAAGGCTTATCAAGTGCTTGCATATCACATAATGCAGTTCATTTTATTTGTTTTATTCCAAAAATTTCAACTGGAAAACAAGTATAAACTCCTATATCTTCCTGTGTAGTACTCAGCATTGCTAGGTGGAAAAATATTTGCAGATCATTCTTATGCTGTCAGGCCTCTGGAAAATATATTCAGTATTTCAAGCAACTTGATATTTGATGTAGATGAACTTATTTCATATTCAGATTCTCTCTTGAATTCATACCTGCCATTGTAAAACAAGAGAATGTGAATTATAAGACCCTTAAGCAACCTCTGCAGAGGATTAATCATGTTGTAGTCTAACTGCACACTGAATGTCACCATTGCTCCACACAAATACTGTGCCACTGAAAGTACAATTACTAGACTGTAGATAAAGTGAGCTATAAAATGAGAAATCTCATCATATTTGACAGTGCATCGTGAAGCATTCCCCATTAAGGGATGGAAATAAAATGTTTATGAGCTAATTTATTCCAAACATGTTTGTAACTGTCTATGGTTAGCGCTGTTTGATCCAAGAAAAGGTTATGCTGATTTGAGAGGGAAAGACACAAAACCTCAAACTGGGAGTGCATACCCAACCTTGATTTTTTTTTTTTCCAAGTCAAGATTACATCAGAAATATTACCTGCAGCCAAATCACACAAATTCACTGCTCCCTGATGGCTAAAAGAAACACATTGTTTCTCTGCTTGTATTGTTCAAATAACTGGTGTGTGTGTATGATTTTATCTTTGTCTTTCCTGCTGTCATATACAATAGTACTGCCAGGAAAACTGTTCTGACACACACACTCCCCCTGCAAAACAAGAGTGGGGAGGCTGGGGAGAGAAGAAAATTGGCGTTTGTTTATGTTCTCACTGATGTCAGCCTGAAGACCAACACTGGGACAAATACCACATTGCAAACGTGGTGGGGGAAGGGAAGAAGCTGTTAATAATGAAAAGCTGAAAGGCATTACCTTCTGTATTTGCTGTTAGAAAATATCAAGCTCAACAATACCAAATAATAAAAAGTAAATAAAAAACTAAAACAGCTGCCAAAAACTTTAAGACAGAATGCAAATTTCAGAACTTAAGTCTGCATCATAGTGGTGTAATACAGAATTGAATATCCTCTAAAAACCACAGCTAAGCCTTCTGAAAAATAAAAATGAAAGACTAATAATCTAGTTCAAGTGATAGTCTATTATGTTTGAAAAAGCAATCTTAACTCCCTTAAGGCAATTAAAATCCCCTTCATCTGTCTCAGCTTGAGCAGTTGCCAATATGCACATCCAGTACAAAGAAGACAAAGCAAACTTTAAGCCATAAAAGTATTGAACAAAAGCTACCCACTGGCATGACAGAGATACTCATTTGGCAGATTAGTAAATTAGTTACAACTCAGGATAATATAAGGACACTCAAACTCATCCCACTCTTACTTTATGTTAATACAGATGCAAAGCTACTGAAAAAGAGGTATAAATCAGGTGCAGCCATAATCCAAAAGTAGGGGGATTTGGTTCCTCAAAGAGAGTTGAAGCAAGCAACATAAAATTAGAACTTGATCTTGCCATTTACTAAAGTAGTATTAATTTATTAAACTAGTATTACACTGTACTCTTTTGCATTTGCTCAGCATATATTTTAATCACAGCTGAGAAAGGATAGCAAGTGGTAAAGCTGGGACTACAACTTTCAGAAAAAAAACCTGAGCAGGCATACTAGTAGTGAGGAACACAGTCTTTCTCCTTTTACACTGAAATTACTCAGTGAGGGCTACTTGTGCACCTGAGCACATCTGGTAACACCTGGTCAACCTGTTTTGGAAGGGGGGGACAATACTATTCCCACATAGGTAAAGGCAGTAAAAATTTCTCCAGCTGAAAATTTCTTTAGAGAAGTATGCAGGATTTTTTCAAACTCACTGCAGTGAATCTGTTATACAGATCAATATGGTTTGCTGATGCCTCCTTCACCCGTCTGGTGAGACCACAACAAGCCCCCATGAACCTGAATTTTCCCAGATGAGTTAACACTGACATTTTTCCTTCCCCTTCTGAAAGATTTTTTGTTACCCTTCAGAACATGTGTGTCAGCTGTTGACCGTCTAAAATCTCTTTAGGTTAAAAAAAAAGATTGCCTAAGAAGTTCTGACATTCCAACTTCATTTCACAGAGTTCATTTTCACAAGGCACTGCAACATTCAGGAAAACCAACATTTTTAATTTCACAGCAGATTGCTCTTAACTAGAACAATTTTTTCATCAGTAGATCAATCGAAAATATACTGAAAATTTTGAAAGTTATGGGACTTATCCTGCTTTAATTCCATGCCTGCTAGCAGACTTACATGACTGATCCTTGCCACTGTATTCTACTCCAAACATCTAATTCCCACTGAAGTAAACTATCAGATGGGAGACAGGCTTCTGGTGGAGCATGTTGCTTAAACAGACTCACATTATCTACAGAGATAAAAAAAAAAAAAAAAAAAAAAAAAAAAAAAACTTCCCAAGATACTGCTTAAAATTGAAGGGCTCAGGAGCTGGAGAGCTCCCTGGAGCAGAAGGTCCTGGGGGGTGTTAGCTGACAGCCAGCTGAACACAGCCAGCTGACAGCCAGCAGTGTGCCCAGGCGGCCAAGAAGGTCAACAGCATCCTGGCTTGTATCAGGAATGGTGTGACCAGCAGGACTAGGGAAGGGATTGTCCCATTGTCCTCAGCTCTGGTGAGGCTGCACCTTGAGTGCTGGGTGCAGGTTTGGGTCCCTCACTACAAGAAGGATGCTGAGATGCTGGAGTGTGTCCAGAGAAGGGTGATGGAACAGGAGAAGAGTCTGNGAGATTTAGGTTATGGAAGAATTTCTCTACTGAAAGGGTTGTCGATATGGGAACAGGCTGCCCAGGGAGGTGGTGGGGTCACCATCCCTGGAGGGATTTAAAAGGTGTGTAGATGTTGTACTTGAGGACATGGTCTAGAGGTGGGACTAGGCAGGGTTAAGCCATGGTTGGACTCGATGAACTTAAAGGTCTCTTCCAACCCAAGGGATTCTATGTTCCCCCTTGGTGACGACAGAAGATGCAGCAAATGCATGCTGTACAGGTGTACTGTTACAAGATCTGTGTCCCTAGAAGTGATCCTTCAGGCATCTGAAAAAGAGAGATCGTTGCAGTACAGGGATGAATGGGACCAAAAAGAGTCACAAGTAGTGTTAAGCAGAAGAGAAAGCATCTGTAAGTATGTAATCAGAGTGAGATACAACTACAGGTTATTCCTACTGAGTGAAGGCATTTTTACTGATTTTTTTTTTTTTGTAATAGTGGGGTGTGTTTTTTTCCCCACTCAGACCACTTATTGTGTTTACAAAAAGTAGTAGGGGGGGTGAAAAGACAAATAATCTAAATTTTTTCCACTGCAGTAATTTCTGTTTTGATGGAGAAAGGTACACCATTTTATTGCAGCTTACTGATGGATAATGCTTAGCTATCCACCTATACATCTTTTATGTAGGTCTTCAGTGCCATACCACATCCCTACACACATGCTACAGCTTCCAATATGGCACTGCTAATTTTTTATGGAGTTTGGGGGTTTTGAAAGTTTAATGCAATTGAAACAGGGGAAAGGGTAAAAGTAAAGAGGAGGTTGGTAAAAGGCTGCAAAATCTGGAATGATGAGAAGCAGGGATGTAAAATTAGGGCAAAACCAGTCTCAACCATGACAGACTTACACTAGGCAGTAAACTGCACAATATATTGCCTGCAATTAAGCATTCAAATAATCCTGCATCTGATGTGCAAGGTTTGACCTGAAATGAAACAGCTAAAAAATTCAAGAGGCTTGTCCAATTATCAGATAAATTAGGTGGTATCTTAAGTGAGACACATACAGATCTTCTCTTGCTCTAAAATCTTTCCTCCAAAGTTTCTTAACTCATCTTTGGTATATGTTGTAGTTATAAGCTCCTGGTGGAGCTCCTGATTATATCTTTACCCAATGGGATACCAACTTCCCATTAGCTACCATAAATAAATACTTGATAAAAACTGCATCTACAGCAATTAGCTGTGGGGAATAAAAGCCTCTGTAACTGCGCATCTGCTCATCACATTTTGTGCTGGACACACAAAGTTCTGCAAGTTCTTACCAAGATAAGCAAAGGACAACTTGAGGTTGAAAGATGATCCTGTACCTCTCATTGAAGAAGGTGCAAGTGTAGCTCACCCAGCATGTAAGCAAACCACAAAAACAGCTCAAAATCTATGCACCACACTAATAAAATCTGAAGTTGGGTAAAGAGACAGAATTCTTTTACCAATCAGATTAAGACACGTGGTTTAAATATTCTGACTACCACATCTGCACATGGTTTTACTACTGTTAAGTTTCTTTCAAAGAAAAGAAAAAAAAGGACCATTCATACTACACACTCTCCTAGATGGGTAAAAATCACAAAGGCCAGTTGTTCAGTGATGTGGGTTTGTGTGGGAATGCTTCTGGTTTGGTAGAGGGGGTGGTGTGATGCACCAAATTATCGAAAACAACTTTTTCAAGTTAAAATCAAAACCTCTCAGTGAAATGACATTCATTGGATGGTGTATGACCTACTCATGTAGAATAAAGAACTCATAAAACGAGCAATCTAAAGCCAGAGTTCATAAATATTTCTCTCTTGCACCCTTCTCTGCTTTCCTATATTTAATTAATACAGTTGTTGTATTAACAGTATCTTTCTTTTTGCTCTTCCATTCAGTTTAAAATGCAAAGATGAAGATGCTGCAAACTGACAGGTAATTGCCAGATTATAAGTACAGTGACAAAGTGTATATCAACTCATAACATGCAAAGCCTATAATACTTCAGCACAAGCAAATCACAGATGTGTCAAGAAATGTCAGGCTGACAGTTATACAAAGAAACTGATTTTTCTCCCATAAGACAACAACCACAACCTCTACTGAGGAACAGCAAGAGCAAATCCATCAAAGCTGAGCATGCATAGCATCCCTGACATGAGAACAATACCTGTTGATATTGCTGGCAGATCCTGCTGCTCACTGTGGCCTCAGTTCTCCATCTGCCTCGCTGGACACTTTTTCTGAAGTACATTTCCTGTTCCTGACACCTCCCTCTAAACTAGGTAATGACCCAGATAAATCTGCATGAATAGTCTTAGACAAGAACTAGAAAAGATCTGATTCTTCTCTCAATACTTTTACGCTAGATTATTTGTTTTGTTTTACCATCCAGTGTCCAAAGGTAAAAGTAGGAAAAGAATCCTAGGGAAAGGTCATTGCCTTGTTTTGTTGGTTGCCAATGGGTGAAGACTATCTGTGAACTTGGCAAAGTTGAATTCACAAGACCAAAATGCCACTGAAGTTCTTAAGTACAGTCCTCAACCCTTCAGGCTGATCTGCCCAGGCAGATCCTTCCTTCTGTCTCCAACTGTAAGAGTTCATTTCATACTCTATCAAATAAAGAATTTTAGAAAAAGGATCTGGTCAGCACCATCTCTTATGAAATTTTAGATGTCTTTTTTTTTAAATGCACACAAGATAATTACTCAATCAGACAGCTAATAAGTTCCCTGCAGTTCAATTTTCCACCCAGTACTGAACAGAAACTGAGGACAGTGGCCTATTCTCCCCAAACTGAATGTTTCAAATTTAAGCCATTCGAATAGTTGCTGAATCTCAATAAACTTAATCCAGTGCATTAATACCATCTAACTTAGTAAAAAAATCCATTTGGTATTAAATCTTTAGAAATCATTGATGACCACTTCAATTTTATGGTAGAAAGTTTTCCCAACAACAAGTTCAAGATGTACAGCACTTCTTCAAGGCAAGAAAAGAAACCTCAGGGTACTTTTAAAGACATTAAAAATAAATAAATAATTCAACTGTAGTTTACAATGCCAAACTAACAATAAAATATGAGAATAAGAAGTGTTGGGTTATTTGATTTAGAAAATGGCAGCAAGCAAAAATACAAGCAAATACATCATTTATTCAATTTACAGTGGCATGGGCTCAGTTTGCAAAAAGGTAAGCTCTCAAATTCAGGCTCCAGCTTCTAAAAAACACCTACTTATAGTAAACAACTGGTACACTCATGCTCATATGCTTTGCTGACTCCATGCCACAGTTATTTCTGCAAATAAATATTGCAGCACCTCTAAAGTTACAAGAAAATAACCTAGATATTTCTAAGCTGAACTCACACCAGACACACCAAGCAGAAAACTACCTCAAACAATCAACTGCCAAAAGGTAGTAAAATTAAATTACACCCTTCTACATATCTTGTAGGAAGCCCTTTCTGTCCCAGGATGTAAGGTAGTAAGTGCCACTTGCAAGGAAAGAATTGAAGGGAATTCCTTGTGTCTGTAACCAACAAGGAACCCTCCCCACCCTTTATATTCCCCATAAAAAAGGGAATCCCATGGCAGGGGGAAGACAAGGACACCATTTTCAGGGCTTTTCAAACATCCTACCTCCACTTACCACATTCTCCACTTCCCAGGAAGAAATGGCCCCAACCAAAACCTTCATCTTTGGAGGCAGAACATTTCAATTTGATTATCTGGTTAAGAAGCCTCGACTGAGCTCTGTAATAGATCTAAAAGTAATTACAGGCAACCCAAACCACAAAAAAAAATAAACCCAAAACAGCAACAGCGGATGATTCAGTACAAGCTGGGAATTTAGGTGAATCCTGGGTACTGTGTAAAGGCCAAGTAAATTAGTGATTCATTTTACACAAACTGAGGAAAATAAACGTTCTTCTGTTCCTGAATGCTGACAAAGCCACAACTCATTACTTCAACCAAAGATTTTTTCAATAAAAATTGCATACACAACGTGAAGGAGGAAAAAATGGCCCATACCTAATCAAAACTTAATTTGAGGTTTTTGATGGGAGAAAGTGACAGTTTGAATCTATCACTTAATAACAGAGCTCATGGCTTTAAACTTTCAAATGTAATTAAATAACATTTCTCCACAGCAAAATTTAAAGTAAAAGCAATGTTCTGTCGTTTGCAAGGTCTGGATCCACTATACTGAGAGCAATGGAAAGCTCTGACAGGCACTACATTGAAATCACATTTTCCAACTAATAATAAGAAAAAAAATAAGACCTCAATGATTACAAATAAAAAGAGATGAGATACCAATCAACTAACAAAGAAGAAGGAAAAGATCCTATAAATATACTAAAAGGCAAAACCAGAGAAAAATCCAGGTTGACTGTTTCCCAGGGAAGGCAGGTGAACTGATGATAAAGAAAAGGTTGACACACCAATCAGCTTTATTCTTTACAAATAAGGTGAATTGTAACCAGATATCTAAAAAGTGAACTGGAATGTCAGTCAAATCAGGGAAACAAAAGGTCAAGGAATATAGATAAATTATATGTATGCTACTTTGCAAGGCTTGATTAAATTCAGTCTTGAGGTTCCAGTGAACCAGCTGAGTTTCCTAAACTACAATGAATTTTCCTAAAATACAGAATGGACTGGAAAGTGTCATGGGACTGGAGAAGGATAATCATGGTACCATCTTTAAGAAGGAGAGAAAGAAGGGACTGGGGAATTGGAGACAGCCTAACTGATTCCTGAATAGATTCTGGAACATATTATTGAGCAATTTCTAAGCACCTCAAGAATAATAAATTGATAAAAAACATATGACATGGATTTGTCAAGGAAAAAACATTGTATCAAACTGGCATAATTTATTTCTTTGACAGAGTTGTGAGCTAATGGATAACAGGAAAGCAATAGATGTGATAAACATGAACACTTTTTTTTTTTTTAATATTCTCTATGGCAGTCTCATAAGTATGCTCAGAAAATCTGGTCTGGATTAATTCCCTGCAACATGGGAGAACAACTGCTTGAGAAAACTCCCAAGTAGACTTTTTTAAAGGCTCCATGTCCAATTGAGAGAGCATTTAAAACATACAACCTTCAAAGAAAATCCCTATTTCAAGTCAATACTCTCATTGATGATCTGAACAACAGGCAGCACAGAACGATAAGAAGTAGAAAACCAAAAAAAAATGTGGATTAGTGGATTAGAAAGCTTGAAAGTGTTGCAATCATTTTGTATACACTTGTATTCCAGTAAATGGTGTTCAGGATTATTTTGAACATTTGCAGAAATTATTTGAAATCAGAAGCTAAAATTCCTGAAGACAGGAGTAACACTGTACTTAGGGTGAGGAAATCCAACGCACAAACATGAAATTGCAAAGATCCGACTAAGTTCCTATGGAGAAGCACAAAATCAACCATAAACTGAATAAGGAGTTAACAGTGGAAAAAACACTGAAATACTGAAATTCAGGTTCAGATATATTAGCTGTCATTTTATCTGTAATATGTGGATAATTATTCCACTTTACTTCTTGCTATGAGTGCTGTGAAAAGAATGTGCCCTATTTTGGATAATGACTTTAACAAGAACATACAGTAATTCAAAGGAATCAAAAAAGATACCAACAGAAATACAAACAGATTTAGAAAATTTGAGAGTAAAGCTTCTTTAATTTCTTCTAGAAAAAAGAAAATTAGAAGTTCCCAGTACTTACAAGGTTGTTGTAAAATAAATGGTGGCACTAATGAATATTTCTGGGACATGAGAGGTGCCTACTTGTCTTCACACCCTTCAAGACGAAGGAATTGATGCTTTTCAGACAGATCTAATGAATAAGAGCTCTAAACAATGAGGTACAGTATGATGGAAGGAGGACACTGCAAACTTCCTTCACTGCCTGTTCTAGTGATCCTAATTACTAGAGCACATACAGTAGACATACCGTAAAGAAAGCTTCTTCCAGGAACCAAAGCAGTACAGGCTGTAACTGGCCAGGTTAATGAGAAAAAAAATTAAGACTCCTGTGAAATTTTAACGTAAAAACATTGTGCATTTTTGTCCATAATTAGGTAAGAAAGATGAGAAGAGGTTTTGAAATTTAACTTTGGATTAGCTCCTAATACACAAAAATGTGGGATTTGGGTGCTTGACATCTCTAAACATATAGACCAAGCTTTTCATACAGTCTGTTGAACTCCTGACATATCCTGTGTCAGGAATGGTGTGACCAGCAGGACTAGGGAAAGGATTGTCCCATTGTCCTCAGCTCTGGTGAGGCTGCACCTCAAGTTCTGTGTGCAGGTTTGGGCCCCTCACTACAAGAAGGATGCTGAGATGCTGGAGTGTGTCCAGAGAAGGGCAACGGAACTGGGGAAGGCTCTGGAGCACAAGTCCTGAGAGGAGCAGCTGAGGGAGGATGTGAGGACATGGTCTAGAGATGGCACTAGGCAGGGTTAGGCCATGGTTGGACTCGATGATCTTAAGGGTCTCTTCCAAGCCAAGTGATTCTGTGATTCCATGATTCTATGACATTATGAGCCCAAGTTAGAAAAACTGTCATGTTGTTCAGAAAGACAGTATACATCATCCCTGTTTTTCATTCATCCAATGGATAAAGTGGTGTCAGCACTGAGAGGAGTTTAAGCCTTCAGCAAATGTATGAACAAATATCCTTGTAGTATATATGAAAATTACTGACATATTTCAGGGAAGAGTGAGCCAAACCTTGGATGTTTGCAGAACTCTATGGGTGCAGTCTGGTCACAGCATGTAAAAGCATTAAAGGCAAGTTTGAGAAGTCAGACAGTAGCACGAAAGAGACAAACCTAGTGCCAGCAAACCCGCTAAATGTTTTTTTCTTTCATTTCTAATATGAAAGTATGGTTTGCAGAGACTGGAATAAATTGCTGTGGAAGAGAAACCCTTTGCCGAAATGAACACCGAGACTACAGTTTTTTAATGAAGAAGAAATACACTCCATACTACATTTTTTTCCCCATCACCCTCATCTCACCCCTTGACAAACACTTCCTGTTAAAATATTTTAAAGAAATGTTTTACCTGCTGAGAAGAAATTAGGTTCTGCCCTCACAGCTTTCCTTTTTTCCTAGAATGAGAGAAAAGTGTGGCAGTGCTTTCTGGCAAGGAAAGCTGACAGTCTGTACTATCTAGTAAGATCCCACTGAATGATAATTAACATTACCACATTTGCACTTTAACTTCCTTTGCTTGAAGTGACATAAGTGGTGACAGTACTCACTGACCTGTGCAGAAATCCGGGGGCCACTGAATACCGCAGTGCTCCTGCCTGTTAACTTTTACTGAAGACACTGAGCCTTGTTCACCTGTCACTGACACCTTAGAGCAGTTTGAATCAGAAGTGGTATCTACAGAATAATACAGGAGCCTCGGTGCAGGAGGAGAATTAGACATCTTGGACTCCCCCGTGCCACGCTGACAAAAAATACTAAGGCTATGGAAGACAAGAGAGGACTTGTAGGTATTATACACGATATTTGCTACTGAAATCAGTATGTATCTTTAGCTGAAAATCTCTCATTAATAACTATGATGCTTAGTTTGACTTTATGCAGAGATTCAATCTACCTTTTCTATGCTCAAGCCTCTGTTTCTCCCATCAAATAGTCCAATGGTTTCTTAACTTTTGTTATTTATAAGGTACTCCACTGACAGCAGGTACTCCATCTATACTTAATACAGCTTAAAGGGCAAGGCTGGTGAGCAAGGGAATCTTTTTCATGTTTCTTCTACCACCAACACTTCCTTCCATTCCAAGGGAAAATTCATAAAAAAACTACAGCTCAGCATATATGTACAGACCAGAGAACAAAATTGCTGTGTCTCCCTTTAATCTCTGGACATGCAGGTCCATCTCTCCTTAATGTTATCTCACTTGATGCCCTTTTTCCATTTATTAAATTTCTCTGCATCTTATTCTTCACTGCAACACCTACATAGTCAGCTATGTCAGTAATAGTATAGTCAGTATAGTAGAAGAGATCTGGAAAAATTAAGAAAGTTTTCAATTTTAAGGGTTAAAAAGCAAGATATCCCATATAAATCTACCTGCAATTAAATACCAAATTCATTGATCTAATTTTAGAAACCATTCCTTTATCTTTGGCGGGTTGCAATGTGACTGCTGCCTCTTATAACACTTCGGAATTATTGTCATAGAAAATGAAAAAATAGAAAATATGTGGGTCATTAGAACTGAGGAATTCAGTTGCAGAAGGGTTTGGGAACAGACTGGTTTTGATGGAAAACCTAAAAACTACCAGAACTAGGGGGCGGGAGCAGGTAGAGTTGTTTAAAAATTACTTTCTGCCAGTAAAAACAGAACTGTAGGAGGTAATTATCCGACTCTATAAAAACACTATGGTTCTTGATTGGACTAACATATGGACTCCACAAGTTTCCCGGACACAAAAACCAGTAAAACTGTGACCCTGATAGAGTCTGACATCAGTCATCATAGGTGGCGTGGAAAACATTCACCACATGGAAGAACAAATCGAGAGTTCTGACCCCGAAGGATAACAGAAAATCTTTACTTGCTGTAGAAATGCTTGCCAAAGTACATTCATGTGATTTTTCTAGGGAAAAAAAAAAACAGTAAACATCATTTTTGGTCAATTATTTTAACAACAACAAAATCAAAGAAAATCTACACAAAAGACTATCACAAATGCCTTTCATGCAACAAGTGTAGTATATCTAAAAAAAAACCCCAAACCCAAAAAGACATGTCTCTAAGCACAAGTGGAATTTGTGTGAAAGGATAGCTTTAAAATGTTACATTAAAGGACAATTTGTGAAAATGAAAGGCTCCAGTAAACCACAGTGTACACAGGCTGCCCTGTAGGGAGCATGCTGTTTGACACTGCAGCGCCTGCATGTTCATCGTGACGACAGTGCACGAGCATCACTTTGGATTTCAACAGCAGCCAAGTGCTCCTGTACTCACCACAGCTTCACACAGAAAAACAGGACATTGAGATTTATTAATTCATTATATTATTTGAAGACAAAATTCTCTTACAAATATAAGAGAAAGCAGATTGATCAAAGCAGGAAACAGACTGATAAACAGAATCATGACAGGAAATTGTGTTTATTAAACCGAGCAGAAAAGATCAATTCCAACCTGTTACTGTCCCTTCTCTTCAGTCCCTTTTTTCTCTTCCTTTTTTGGAACTAAGTTTATAAAAGCCCTGGTTCTGATGTCACACACCAAAATGTAAAGAACTACCACTTTATAAAAGCTAGGATATAGAATTTTCACCACTGTTTCACTGCTACTCAACAGATCAAATATCACAAGAAAGGATTGCCACCAATATGCTCTGTATCAGTGCAGTCTGACAACATACACACTTCTACAGAAAATCCAGAGTATTTCACCTGCAAACACAGCCACCAGACCTGCATCTCACAAACAGACAGCAGCTTGGAATGAGGCATCTAATTAATCTTACTTGATTTAATCGTTGGGACAGAGAAATAATGGGCAATTAACCAATTGTGCTTGCTACTCCTTGAAAGCCTCAGCTGCTAGAATGTTCATTCAGTATTGTTTCAGTCTCAGAAGAAGAGTAAACCAATTTTCATCTACAAGGCTTTCTCCTCTGTTTACAGCAAGTCTGCTAGCCAACATAGATGGAGTTTTGCACCACTGCACCGCACTCGTAAGAGATAAGCCAACAACTCTGCATTTATAACACAAGTAATTATTAATCTAGGTCTTGTTTTCAGAATATATTTCAACTGATCCCAGAGCTGTATGCCTCTGTTTATGGCAGTAAGCACAATAATGATCTGACAGCAACACTCATCATAATCATTCTTGCCCCTGCTGTCACACACATACATGCAACCTGCTAGGAACAAATCCTTCTGTAACAGAAAGCTGAATGTGATGCGAGTTGTGACTTGTGGGAAATGTAAAACGATTCTTTCGGGAGTTATTAGGTACTACTACCTCATGTCTGACATTTAACAGATGTGTGTCCACATGGGGAGTCAGTCCAAAACTCTCTTTGATCAAAATGAGTACATCTTAAGCACTCACTGCATTTCACAAATGCTTCAGACCCCTGACCAGTTGAACCAGTGCAATTCACAAACTATCTCCTTTTATAGAAACCTTTCCATGGCATATTTTTTATAAAAGCGTTGACTGCAAGACAGATGCCTTTTAGTGCATTAATATATATGCTGTGTTATATATAGATCTGAAATTGATCGTTTTTCTGTTGGAAGCAATGTCTGTTTCCTGAACTTTCTTTATTTCACCCAGTGCTGTGATAGATGCCTGCAGCACAGTAATCTATATCCTCCTCTTCCATGCTTAACTCTTTCTGTCCCACTGACTGTCCTTGATATCCAGGTATTCGTGCCACAACCCTTTGAGATGGACAACATATTTCAAGAAAGGTGCACTCCTGCCTTTTTATTGGACAAGATATGTTACTTTTTAAAAGGTATAGAACATGAGAGGGTATACAAGGATCTGTGATTCCCTAATAAAGGACACTTTCTCTTCCCAGCTAAAATGCTCTGCTTGAGTAGTTGTAGTGATATGAATCTGAGCTGGTTGAACATTGTTTGTGAATAGTTTGATTTTTCCTATGTCTTCATATTTATTTGTAAATACATTATCTTCTGTTAATCAACTTTGAAAGCAGTCAAAAACAGTCATCACACTAAATATTCAGAAACTTTCATCCATTCTGCCAAATGGAGGAAAGGTCAGCAACCTGGTTCTCAATTCAGCTAGCTCTGCCTTTAATACCCCCAACTAACAGGCAGAAACCTGCTGACAGACACACAAGAGCCACAAGCCAGGCAGTCCTGCCCCACTTTGCATGTCTGGGCCTTGACAGGCCAGGCTATTTCTGTATTTTATTACCTGCTATTACAGTGGTTTACATTTGACCTGTAGCTTACAACAATGAAATGTGGTGCAAATCAAGGTACACTAGGCTATTGAACTTTTAGTACAGTAGAAGCAAGTGAGACTTGATGCAATAGTTTAATTGGCATCTGAAACAAATGTCAATCTTTTAAGTGATTTAACTAACAATTGCTTACAAGTAGCAGGTGTTTGCCTGCAGATGAAGGAAGGTAACGGACAGTTTCTCCAGAAGCTATAATACCAACAGTAAAGCTATTTTTGGAAAAAAAAATATAGCAAGTTTATTGTATCTGTTATGCTTTATCATAACAGGTTGGTAACCCTCTGCTCATAAATAGGTATTTACATTCTTAGTGCAATCCTTAGTATTTCTTAATATTGGATCAAATTCAGCATTAACTAAGAGCCAAATAATGCCATAGGCGGCATTCTCATTCAACTCAGTAGGCTACATCACAGCCTTTGAGGGGATACCAGATGGCTGCAAATATCCTTGAACCACAAGAGACAAGACAGCCACAGCTACCAACCAGAAGCATGACCTGCAGATCCAAAGCAGTAATGCTCTCTGGAAAGAGCTGGACCAGAGCATCAAGACACACTCTACATATCTTTATCTCAGTAGAACAGAACTTAAGGACAGGGATTAGACACAAGAAACAAGGGTTTGATACAAAGTAAGACCTAGCAACAGTGTATCTTAGAAGTGGGATGATACTGGGATGACTGTAGATCTGGTTTCAAGAACCAGTTTTGCAATAAGGACAGAGATTGTGTATCTCTATCTATTCTAATTGGTAGGTATATATCTGCAAAGTAAATGAAAGGTATTGACATCCAGAAGACTTTGTCATACACAACAGACAATTGCCACTACGTTCCCTCTGCATAAAAATACCACCTATGGATATTTTTTTTTTCCTGTTCCTATTTGTCTCCTTTTCACTGCATTAACATCTAAAGCTGCTTTTTCTTTTCTCTTTCTCTTGCATACAGTTGCACTACAGATTTAGGATGGAATGAAAATGCAAAAAAAGTCAATTTTTTTTCTGCACAAATATCTAGAATAACACAAATGACATTTCCAAGCAGCAGAAGATCTAATTACTTTACCAGTGTTATATTGTAATCAGCAAATGTTTTTGAAGTGACCCACTTCGTATTAACCAAAGCACAGCAAGTACCATTTCCTTACTATTCAGAGAGACAGCCACAGTCATGCACTTAACTATTTCATAGAAAAGCACAGCCACAGTACTAAAACATCCTAACAAGCTCCTGCCCATCTATGACATTACAGCTGCCATTCTTGCAGATCACCATAACCCCACAAAGCTTTGTAGCTCGGCTGTAAGAGAAGAACTTACACCTTTCAGCCTGCAGAAAAGGGCTCTGAGCTGGAGAGCTCTGTTCGCTTCCAGCATTTGGAGAGTTAGAACACAAAGAAGTAGGACTTACACCCATCTGAACTGCAAGCAAGCAGTATCCCTGTGGGAAGTCCCATCCCTGGGATGGCAAGCCTAATTCCTGCCAGTGATGTCCGTGGGACTGAGCCTTCCCCTCCTCTTTTTTCCAGTGGGATAAAACTTAGCTTCAAGCAGCAATTCAAAAAGGTTTACATTCTGTATTTGACATCACTATAATTAGACTAGAAGCATGTAATTTTACAGTTCCTGTTCTCACCCTAAGAACATGAGAACCCATCTTGAAGGGAAAAACACAAGCCTGAGCTTTCTGAGTAATAAATATCTGTCAAGAGTAGCAGGATTAGGGCACCCTAATCTACAATCAGCTCCATTTAACCTGTGGGCCTGTAAGGCAAGAAGGAGAGATATAACCAGTTCACTATATTTAAGTAATTAATAGGTTTGAAAACAAACCATGATCTTTATATGGTTTTAAATTAGAAATACTCCAAAATAAGGGACAAAAAAAAACCCCACATCACTTTTAATTTGTACTTACAAGAGCGATGCATATTGATTAAAGTCAAAGGCAGACAGTCCCAGGTAAACAAGAAGTAAAGCTAGAGAGACAGTCACTGCCAGATTGGTTGCAGCTTACAGTATGTTGGTGAGGGTTGATATTTTTCTTACCCACAAGCATATAAAACATTCACATCCTGATTAATCAGTCTGTGACCTTTATACATAGTAAAACAGATAGTGCAAACTGACCTGTACTTATATCATTTGCCAAAAAAGCATATCTTTATTAGATAAAAGTAACTATAATTTTATTTGCCTTATAATGTTTTCTGGCATGTGTTTTTACATATATATATATATATATACACACTCTGTAGTAATATTACTTTAAAAGGAAACTGAGATCATCTTAGAGTATGCAAATGGATGCCTATATACTAAAGAATAAAGTGAAATATAATGTCTAATGGACAAATATAAATGCCTTCCCTGTGACACCAAAAATCCTTCCAAAATCAGAACAGGGGCTTTTATTTTGAGAGGGCAACACGAGAGCAGGTTTTTTCCTCCTCCCATCTTGCTCTTCTTTTTCTTACTGTTAACTTTTTTCACCTTCTATCTTTATTGTCTTTAGTTGTGCCCGTGGGAGCTAAGTTGTAGTGAGTTTTATACTTAGCCTAGAGGACAGAGAGATTTGTGGTCATTCTTATCTACTCTGATAATGATTTCCAAAGCTTTGACTGTGTTGCTGAGGAGGCCTTGTCTTCTGCCCTCTCAAGCTTCACCCTTGAGGTTGACAGCTTCATAATTCCTGAGGAACACAGCTGTCAGAAGGGGTTGTAGTCACAAAGAGAGATTCTCCGAGGTAACGTGTACCAGTTCTGTAAAGGACTGTTAAGATTAACACCCCGACCTTGAATTTACCGCAGCACCCTGCGAGGAGTCAGAATCGTGAGGCAAGTATCAATATGATGTGCCCTAGTGGGCTGGCACTTTGAAAGAAACACTTCAAACTCTTTCAGTCTTCATCAGAGATACACACTCACGGACAAGAGCTTGCAGGGTGCCAAAGTACTCCAGCTCAGAGTGTTGCAAAGCACTTACTTTCCCATGGAAGTACATAAACAGTACTATTAGCATCAGTGCCCTAAGCTGTGCTTGGAGGTAAGTGTATGCTTAAAAGCTTTGCTGGATTGGCTGAGTATCCAGCTTTTTTGCAGATTCAAGCAGGCAGAGGGAGTGAGATTTCCTATTTGATAAACAATTTCTGATCAGTTTAGGTGAAATAAATGTATTCCTCATTCTGTTATGTGCTCTGTGTGTAGCAGTTTGAGACTAAAATATTAATTTCCTAGTTTGCAGAGCAGTTCAGCAGGAACAGATTCATTTTGCAGAGGAGGTTCTGGACCCTGTTTTGACTAGCACTCTCTTTGACATGCTTGTGTTCAGCTGAAGGCAGATGTCTTCCATGCAGAGACAGAGATCAGCAGGAAACCACAGAGCTGGCAGAAGCCAGTCAGATGTAAAAACTGTAGTTCTGCCGAAAAGACAGCTGCTACACCAGTCATTTCAACACCTACATGTGATGACAGTTCCAGCCTCAGCAGTTTATGTAATCACAACAAAGAATACAGGGGAAAAGGAATATCATAGTAAAGTTAAGAAGCACACAGAGATACCAAAGATAAAAACAAAAAACAAAACAACCTTCCAACCCCACTGCTCTTTTGCTGGAGGAGAAGGAGGTGAATCTATCCTTGAAACTATCTTAACACCATTCCTTGACCATAGCTGAGTCCTGACTTCAAAGTCAGGTTGAGAACCACAAGTGTAACTAGTGCAGCACTTTGTCTTGGGTAGAGGCCAGGAGCAAAATCTACCATGAGGAGGAACATGAAAAAATAGAAGTACAGAACAAACTTTCCCATTGTGCAATTCTACCTTCTAGAAATCACAGTTTGAATATTTAATGAATTAAATGCTGCAACTAACCAGTGTCTCAAAAAAAAAAAAAAAGTCTTTCTTCTACCAACTTGTGCAATCTCCTTTCAAATCCATTTAGTCTTCAAAATGTCCCATTCTAGTGTACTGCAAAACCTAACTATAGGCCATGTGAAAAAAAGATCTTATTTTCATTTATATTAAGTCTGCCCTTCGGAATGTCCTCTATTTCCCATACTGAGGAAATCTGACATTTTTTTATCCTCACTGGCTTCTTTGTATCTGTACTATTTATGATTTTATATTAACATTCTGTCATCCCAGCTCAACTTTCATCCCATCTGGCTCATTTAGAAGGTGAAAGCTGCAGAATATAGGCAATACTAGGGGGGTTATGAACAGTTCTTCAAATTATCTGAGTTAAAATAGTATTTGTTTATTCAACCAGCCATTTTAAGGACACATGGTGTTTGACAGCTTAGAGATGGCTTGGTGGGCATGAATTTGGAAGACAGTTAGTTCATCTATTAGATTTATTTCTTTCAAGCTTACAGTAAAAAAAATCACTACAGTAACCAGGATGGCATGACCCCAGACTATGGGTCTTGACCCTGAGATCTCTCAATAATTTAGAAGGATTTAATGCCAAAAGATCTTCTGTTTAGGTCCATGATCTTGAAACAGAAAACTTAAAATATGTAATTTCATCAGTTCTCTTGTGGACATAACTTCAGATGAAGGCTGGGCAGTGTTTAGTCTTGAAGTTGCAATACATTTAAGGTCCAGGTCTAATAATATTTTGCAGCTGAAACACTCCTCGTTACCAAAACATGTATTAGTCTAACCCTCAAACATCACAATACAAGGGGTTGCTTTAAAATGTATAAAATTTGCCCGAAGAACTACCTTTAAGTATAACATTAAAAAAAAAAACTATGATGAGTCAGATCTAAAAATAAATTCAGAATGTTTAATGCTAAATATTCAGATCTTTGTTTATCTCAGGATTCAATGGAAGGCCTTGGCTCTTTGTTTCTATATATAGACAGAAACAAATATCAAGACTTTTTTTTTCCGTTTATATCATGATAGAAGTTAGAATTGTTGGTTTTCCCTCCTCCATCTCTCTTATTTCCTTTAACAAGAGATTTCTACAAGTTATCTTAGTACAAAAACAGTCTATAATGCTAAACTAGAGACTTATTGTGCAACTTATTAACAAGTACTAAACACCATATTTCTGAGGGAAAACTAGTAACAGCAACACCAAATCCTCCAAATCCTCAAAAAAAAACCCCAGATTGATGATGGGTATATTAAATTAGATGATATTGAATAAATCTCATTTTATACACAGGTATACTATAACCTTCTAGCTGGTTAAGTCAAGTGACATCTTTGAAATCTTTAACAGGTGTCTTTGACCAAGAGATTGCCTTACAGTTTATTAATTTATCCCCTGTAGATCTTGGGAACACATCTGTCCCAGTTTACTAGGAGGTCACAACCATTGACCAACATAACCAATTGTTTACAAGAGGTAAGCCACTAGTAGTAATTAGAAATATTGTAAACACAATTTACCAGCCACTTACACGTGTTGCACTGTCTTCAACTACTCTGTCAACTATATAAAGCCAATCTCGCATCATTTCAGAATCTACATAATCCTTAACAAAAGTTATTATCTCTAACCTGATTCTGAGGACATCAAAGCAAATGTCATTTTCAGAAAGATGAGCAAACTTATCTTCTTCCTTAGGAAAACCTGAGCATCACTCCCCTGTGCCTTCTCTCCCTGCTAAACCAATTGACCTCACTCCCAAGGAAGTTCTTCATCAATCTTTCTCTCCACTTCACTACAGGACACGTCTCCCAACACCTGCTGTTCAAAGAAGTTTGCCAAGAAAAGGGGCAGCTGAGAGCACACAAGATTTTTGCACTGAAAGGCTTGCCCATGCTCCAGAGGAAGTGTTTTATGCAGTCATCTGTGGGGTTTGCCTTCAGAGAACATGAGGGGGGTGTTTATAGAGGCACTTTGTCCTACAGTGCAGATAAATGGGTATTTCCTCACAGAAGTTTTGTGAAACATCCAGGAAAAGGTTTTACGGGCTAGGAAAAGCACTTGAGTTTCCCTTGGCTGTCCTATTTTAACAAAACTGCTTAGCCAAATCATGTATAGATCATACACCACTCAGTTGCTTTCATCTTCTAATCTCCTGAAATCTCAATATTAATCTGCAAGCAAATTCAGAACAGATAGAATGTATTTTGAACTTCAGTCACCAAGAAGGATGTTGCCCTGTTAATCTCAAAGGATTGGCATAGCAATTTTACCACATTTTCTAAAAAATCCATACAGATTTAAGGTCGAGTTCTGGATTTAATTGAAGTAACCTTTTGTACAATCTAGCTTTAATGAAGTGCAATGAAGTTAAACTCCACAGGGGCCATTAATCTGAAACACTCCATTAAAACAACTACAAGGGGAGTTTTTAATAAACAGTGTGAACTAATGCCCATGTGGAAAGGTAATTGAGAGGGAACTGGTGTCTGGGCCAGATTGTTATTAAATCCTTATCACAGGTAAAGCTGAAACCCCAAATGGCAAACTGCCATGTGATTTATAGTGCCCTTCTCTTCCCGGCCTTAAAGAAAAGGCTATGTTTAATAATAAAAAAATCCTGTGACTAAGCTATAAAATAACTGAGCAATTACTTAGAATAATTTATACAGTGCAATACACTGACCTTGCTCTAAGCATAAAATCTACAAAATAACTTCTGTAATAAAACTGTGAACTACTAAGAGGACTAAAGGTTTAACCGTTTTTATTGTGCAGAACCTGAGGGCACTATAAATACGTATCACACTCCTAATAGGGGAGCTTGAAAAAAAATCATAATTTTTTAATCTTTAAAAAAGCCTCTCAGGTCTGGGAGGACTTTGCCATACTGCAGGAACACCTACTGTCCTATTTTAAAACAAGTGAAACGGGCACTGAAGTCCACACTTTCTAATTTTGCCCTAAAATTTATAAACAAACTTGACTAGATTTAGAAAAATCTTTAATAAAATACCAGTAGCCATTATGGTTAGTATGACTAACAAAAAGTGTACAAAAGCCTAGATTCTAGATGACAACTGCATAAATACATTTAGCAACATTTGAAAATCATTTTCTGTAAAAACAATGAATGGAGATTACTTCAAAACAACAAAAAGCATGTCATTGTAGAGCAAAGTGTGTCTAGTACATCACTGACTGGCCACACACTTTTTCCTATGCTTCAAATGTGGGCATTTTCTGTCTATGTGACAGAACTGGGATGTTTGGTGACCAGATATACAGTAAGCATAAGAGTGCTACAATAGAGCCTTGCTGAGGTCAAGTATAATCAACAGCATGTTACTTCAGCTAAAAAGAAACTTAACTACTTGTATTTTCAGCCTGGCAATAATCCAGGTTATAGCAGATGCCATGCAGAAAGATACAGGCTATGCACAGCAAAACTGAAAGACAGAAATTGTCAACAGGCTCTTATCACACAGGACAAAAAGCTGTTATCCTGATTAATTGGATCTTGGTTAATTTGGCAACGTGCCTAGGGTTAGCAGACTCTGTTATATAGGAACTGTGTTGCCATCATCACTGTTCCTGGGCACCTCTTCATCCAAAAGCGATTTCAGAAAAAAAAATGAAAGATCCCCAAGAAGACAACCTTCAATAAAAAGGATAAACTCCCTGGAAAAAATATGCCTGTCAATTTATTCACAGGAACCAGTGGCTTCAATTGTGCTCTTTTCTTGACTTTTTGCCAAAACAAATCTTAACACTTGTCATTAGAAGAAATATTCTTTCACAAGTTTAACTTGTTACTAGGGTGCACGTGTAGCAATAAATATTTTTAAGCAAATCTGCACTTGTTTGTATTTATTGGTACCTGAACCATACAGCCAATAAAATACAGAAAATGGAAAACTCTGGGTTGTGAAGAAATTACTCCAGGATTATTTTACACTTCCTCAGAAGAGGTTGAGTGGTTCATATGTCTTTGTACTTCATTTTAAAACCAGAAATATCATTCAGTTACATTTTGGCACATGGACAACTCTGTCATTTTAATATAGGTAAAAGCAAAAGCTCTGTTTAAAAGCTCTAGACTTCAGCATGTGACTGAAGTCAAGTATATTACTTAAGTACATTATTAAATAGGGCTGAACTGAAGCATGTGGTTAAACGGCTCGCTGAACTGTGACCGACAAACTACTATTTTCAGCTTCTGTCTTATGGTTTTTCCAATGCTAAATCTCAAGTACAATGAAGCCATTCCAAACAATTAAATGTGTTTAACTGCACTGCTCTATTTCCTCAGCCTGCTGATGCCTGGATTTCAATGGAGTCTGCCCAGCTTGTTCTAGCTCAGTACTTGCCTCAACGTCTGATTAGGAAGATTCTTACTTCATAACGTCTGTCTAGGTCTTTGAATGCAACTGAGCTACATTAACAGGGAAATGCCCCACTGGATAGGAAGTTTTGGTAAAAAGACCATATCTGTGAAAAAGGTTTCTCTCCTCAAACCAAAATACTTTCCTTGTAATTTCAGAAAATAATCTTTAAATGTTTTATCTAAAAAATAATGCATTTACTTACAAGTTTTAAGAGTCACAAATGGAAAACTAAAGGATTTCAACGCTAAATTTTAAGCTTGCTATTTTTGAAAGGATAAAGCAGACTTCCCTGTCAAGCAGAAAAATTATTTATCAGCTCTTTGTACTGTCCTCTCATCAGGGTCCCTCCTCATTTCTTGACCATGAGTCAAGAATGTCTGCACCTCTGGCACAGCTCTACCCAGTAACAGACTGAGTACCTGGCAGTCCTTGTACTGCTGTCTAGAGAGATCTGAGGAAAGTGTGAGCTGATACTTGTAAACAAGTTACAAGACTTGTTTGGGACACTGTTAGGAATCCTACACTCTCCTCCCTAATCTTGGCCCCACGTTGCTTTACCACTGGATCATCCATTTCAGCACCAATTTCTTGATTAAAAGTTACTGACTAAATCAGTGTCTTCTGCCAATTGTCTTTTTCAGAGGAAAAATCAAGCTCTTCTCATAGTTTTGCTTAAATTTCTTCTAAGACATTTCCCAATGGGTATGAGTATGTGTGGATATATGTATATACACCCAGAAGCCCGCTACATCTATATGTACAATATATTTTTAAACTGTTTCATCATGTACATACTTATGTATCCATACAAACAAAACAAGCAGACACATACATTTCTGTCAGCTTTTAAAAAGCATGTTATTTCCTGAGCCTAAAGCAAATAGCAGCCTTCTGAGGAGTAATAATACCTAGTCAGAAATTAACATACCAAGTATTTGGAACAATTTAGATATCTGCTGTTCTGCAATTGCAGTTTGCTCCCAGCACACACATAACTTTTTACCATATAAAATTCACTGCCCCTTAGCACAAGGCAAACGACCTAAGTTTCAATATAATCCTGGCTGTCAGGAAGCTCCCAAGACGGATGAATGGAAAAAGTATAAAACTCTTTTCCTCTTATAAAATCCCACTGGTCTATTTCTGAAGGGAGCTTGGCCTCTCCAAAATGGTTAACACTATAATGCAAAAACATCATCTCATTTTTGTCAATCTGCAAAATTATTCTTTTAACCCACTCAATGTTGTTTTGTTCTAAGGGGATGTCCCAGATGAAGCAAGGCTGGCTCATGCAATTTAGTACCTGCAAGCTACTTTGATAAGTG
Organism: Heliornis fulica; assembly: GCA_013399135.1. Classification (NCBI taxonomy): domain Eukaryota; kingdom Metazoa; phylum Chordata; class Aves; order Gruiformes; family Heliornithidae; genus Heliornis; species Heliornis fulica. The sequence goes on from VXBZ01000835.1 coordinate 101,989, forward strand.
ATGGACGTGTGCTGCACTGCCATGTGAAGGAGTTAGATCCTCGGATGACACCCAACAAAGGATTTCCCTGACCTGACAGTACATTTTATGCAGCATACCCCCAGAAGTGTGTAACGCCTGTAAATACGTGCTGTCCTGTAATGCAGAACACAAAGTACAATGAACACAGGGAAACGGTAAAAAATAAAGCTTTACCTTTACTGCCCTCTTCAGGCTGGATTAATTTGGGATTCGTAAAACACACTTCAATGCAGCAGCTCCTTGGAGTCATGCTGAAATAATTTTGTTGAATCTGTGCATCTTGCCTAGAAGAAGCCATTTGATTTAGGCTGATAAAGGAGTTTGAATCTATTGGTGTATGAAAATCAAAAAACTTTTTGATGCCTTCATTCAGAAATACACTGTATGAAGCTGCCACAGTTGTAAGTAATTGAGAGATCCACAGTGAAACAAGCTCTGAAGCTTTTTCAGAACAGCAGAAACTTGGTAGCATTCATATCAAGCAGCTGTTCCATAATTTGGAAGCATTTGCAAAGGATAAAAAGCTGGAATCAAGCATTTAGTAAATATACCAGGTTTTATCTCATACAAAGTTTACACTTCAAATTGATTTTAATCATGTAGCATAATTTCCAAACAAAAACTTCCATATATTATTTTTCCATGGCCTATTTCTTTAAGATCTAATTAATACTCATAGCTGTTCCAAACGTGGGTCATCTTGTATTTCTCAAAGTACTGTTTATTCTCTGATCCAGTGGGTTGATGTAGATTGGTAACTACTCTTACCTTTGAACAAATTTATACTATTTCAAATGCCAGGATTATTCTTCATCACTTTCTTGAAAACCATTAGAGCTTTTACTTTTCTGTGGCATTTCAGAATTTGATATTAAAATCCCAACATCAGCCACATAAACATGTACAGCAAAATGTCTGGTCCATAAAGACTTTGCATCTACCTTACATATAATGCCTTGAGCAAAAAACCATGAGACTTGCCCACTGAATTCAAGACAACCACAGTCAAACATCTAGCCTCTTCTAACTCAGCCACGTCAGAGATCTAATTCACACTCCAGACACCATTGCAGTATTCTGGCACCAAGTTTCATATTTTAACCAACAATAGACCGATCTTTTCTGTTCAGCTTTCCTTAATTCACCCCATATTTATTCTGAATTTTTGCAAATATTTTAGGCTCGTATCTTTAGTTGCTTTCATCATTTATTTTTCTTTCCACCTTACTTTATATAAATATCCCTTCCTACATTTACACTTTCCTAATTCTTCCCTGCCCTGCTGCTGTCATCCTTTTCACTATTCTATTGTGTCTTCCAAAAGATTTTGTCTTTCTGGCCTTCTTCATCAATGACCTGGACGAAGAGATCAAATGTTCCCTCAGTACGTTTGCAGATGACACTAAGCTGGGAGGATGTGTCCATCTGCTTGGGGGTAGGGAGGCTCTTCAAAGGGACCTGACCAGGCTGGACTCATGGGCTGAGATCAACAGGATGAGGTTTAACAAGTCCAAGGGCAGAGTCCTGCCCCTGGGATATAACAACCCCATGCAGCACTACAGGCTTGGGGCAGAGTGGCTGGAGAGCTGCCAGGCAGAGAAGGACCTGGGGGGTTGTTTGACTGCAGAGTGAATATGAGCCAGCAGTGTGCCCAGGTGGACAAGAAGGCTAATGGCATCCTGGCTTGTATCAGAAACAGTGTGGCAGCAGGTCTGGGGAGGGGATTGTGCCCCTGTACTCAGCACTGGTGAGGCTGCACCTTGAGTGCTGCGTTGAGTTCTGTGCCCCTCACTCAAGAAGGACATCAAAGTCCTAGAATGCGTTCAGAAGAGGGCAACCAGGCTGGGGAAGGGTCTGGAGGGCAAATGTTAGGAGAAGTGGCTGAGGGAACTGGGGGTGTTCAGTCTGGAGAAGAGGAGGCTGAGGAGAGACCTTATCCCTGCCTAGAATGACCCGAAAGGAGATTGTTAGAGAGGTGGGCGATGATCTCTTCTGCCAAGTGACAGGTGATAGGACAAGGGGAATGGCCTGAAGCTGCACCAGGGCAGGTTCAGATTATATGTCAGGAATTCTTCACTGAAAGAGTTGTTGGGATGTGGAACAGGCCGCCTCTGGAGGTGGTTGAGTCACCACCCCTGGGTGTATTTGAAAGACAAATACACGAGGTGCTCAGGGATATGGTTTAGGAGAAGACAGGAATGGTTTGACTTGATGATCTTAAAGGTCTTTTCCAACCTAGTGATTCCATGATTCTGTGATTACTCTCAGTGTGCACAGTCCAAGCCTATGACTTCTGAAGTCCATAATCGGGGTAGGGGGAGGATTTCGCCACTATAAAATGGCCTTGCTGCCTTGAATTTTTTGTGTATGTGGTATGAAATACACATGTAAAGTATCATATATTATATATTATTTTCTAATATATACATAATATAGAAATAGCACACATAGCAGATGCTCTTCTAATAGTCATAAATATAACTGTACTTCTGGCATCAACTCTGAATAGCTGTGTGTTTGCTTATAAGCAGTAAGGCCACAAATGTGGCAAGGATTTGACTTGTCTTACACATGATCTTGAGTTTTTATCATGGCACTTTCATATGAAAGTTCAGGGTTTTTCTGTTGTTATTTGGAGGAGGAAAGGGTTAAGAGGTCATAAAAAGGGGGATTTAGAAAAAGCAAAGGTATTTGGACAAAAATAAACAATCACAAAGTCCCTTCATTGCTTGTTTCTGTTTTCCAGTATTTGTGTCTATGCAGCCTAGTTACTTTAGGCACTAACCTGCAAAGCATTTAGCTTTAAGCATATAAGCAGGATTAATTACATGCTTAAAATTAAGCACATGGTTTAGTTCCTTATTGAACCAAGCCCTATGACCCTCTGACTGACTAAAATGAATTAAAATATAATTGCTTTCACATTTCCATCAAAGACAGGTTGTGCAAATAATTATAGGCAGTTAGGCTCCTCAAACCAGATAATTTTTTTATACTTGCTCTTTAAGCGTGTTCATTTTGGTACATAGTGATGGTACACTTTGGTATAGTGACTGAGGAAGAAAATTAGCAGATAAGGCTGAATCAGTTAAAAAGAAGAAAATAGTAGTATCTTCTTATGTTTGCTGCTTATCATGTGGCTACTTACAAAAAAAATAGCTTATCCACACTGGATACTAACACATGTGCATGAGTTTATACATATCTTATAGTCACTGCAATTCTCTTTTGCTGTTTTAATTCAGTTTTCAAAACATGCCAGAGAAGCAGATACAAATAGGATCTTGTTTGATCTGATTAGGCTAGAATGGAGAGTTTGATTCCCTTCCAAAGTTTTCCAACAGTTGACCTGAAATGCATCAAAGCAACTTCTATGCCTTTTGTTTCTATCAAGCTGTCCCAATTTCCTAATTTCACCAGATCCCACAGTTGCCATGTCTTTGAAGTTCATTTGTTGTTCGTGGCTTTTTTTCCTTTCCAGTGATTAATTTAGCAGACACTCAGGCTGAGAGTTGATTATGCATTTGGCTGTAATTTATTCTAGCTAAGAATCTACATGCTCAGGAAGGAACACTATATTCTATAACTTAAGCATGTGGAGATCAATCATTGGCACCGAGTATTGAGGCAGATCACTAATCACCATATTACTTGATGCTTCTGCAATGTTACTAATTGCAATGTGAACATGTTGTAAATGGAAAATTACAGAGACTTTAGTATACTCTGATTGTAGAGCAGTGCTAGGCCTCATGTGCTGAAAGACTTAATAATAAACATTATGAGATCCTGAAGATTTGAAAGGTTATACTCCCTTTCTAACTGTGTAATTTATCATTGGTGGTGTTTCACTCAGTCTTGGTTTAAGAAGAAATAAAGTGAGGTTCACACCAAAGAGAAAACATTCACTTCTAATGCCTTTCACCTAATGCCTATACAACCATCAGCTTTGACTCACGGTAATGAAATTCTTATAAATATTGCTAAATATGTTTTCAGAACTCTCTAGTTTTCTGAATTTTTTTTTATTTCCAAATGAAAAAGAATGTGTCAGGGAGACCTGGTAAAGATATTGTATGTCAGCCACAAAGTATCTCTTTAGTATCAAAATTCAAGCTTTGGGAAGCCTTCTTTTGAGTCAGTGTTTTGTTTATTTACAAGTAGGACACGAACAGGCAGAGTCTGAAGTCTCATCAGTGATGATGAGACAAATGTTCCCCAAGAAATGAATTCCCATTCAGACAAATCCCCAAATGTAACTGCAATTCCCGGGGCTGCAGGACAAACGCCAGGATGTGGGAGACTGTAAAGGCCCATGTGCTCAGGCAGCCCCTTGCCATAACGTCCTCCCTTACTGAGCACCAAGGGCCGCTGCAGAGCCACGCTGACATACAACTTCTGAGATCCTGTCCAGCCACATGAGGCCCAGAAAGTTTTTCTTCCTGGCACTTGGAGCTATACTAATCAGGAAATTTGGCACCCTGAGAAGTAGAAGGAATCCCACTTCATAAAACAAACTAAGTGAGCACAAGGGAAAACTTCCTAACCAGGAAAACCTCTGACATGCAAAGAAAAGTTAGGAGTTTTCTTCGGGTAATACAGGAAAAAAGACCAAATAAAACTATGTATCACTTAAAACTCTGTGAAAAATTTAATTACTGTATGAGCACCACATAAAACAAATCACGACAGTGTGTCACGTTCTTAACACCACAACAGCGGCAGCATATGTGGCTATCCTATTACTCTGTCTGATGCAGAATTCAAAAGCCATTAATCTATTTTTAATAACACTATAAAGGTTATTGACATTAGCAGTTCACTCAATGACTGATGCTAGCACATTTAATGAAGAAGAGGAATTGTTTTCAGAAGCAGACATATACTTTCACAATGGTTCATAACTCCTTGTTGACACAGACATAAACATGTCACAAGCTCTAAGCTTTAAGCTTTAAGAATTCCCTGTTTCTAGAGCCATGTCTACACAGTGATATGTGGAGATGCCTGATCTAGCTTCAAAGGCATTTATTAGCAGACTTGGCAAGACAGTGTTCAAAGTCTAAAATCTTAGTTGATCCTAAATCTTGAGGAAGGTGGTTATTTTCTCTTTGTTTGCTCTGGTCACCTCCTATGCTGGCATCTGTGCAATTTCTAAGAACCTAGGCTTACTCTGATATCAAGCAATATTTACAGCTGAAGTCACAAGTGCAACAGAAACAAAAGTTGCATGTACAGAAATCTTTCAAGCATAAGTTACCCTTTAGTGTATACAAATTTCCCATTATTCAACTGTAAGCTAAGTAATTTATTCTTTCCGGACCCCATGTGCAGTCCAAAGCACAAAATACAGTGTCCTTAGTGTGATGAATGAAGAATCTCCCCTACTCTGGTAGCAATGACATTGCTGGTGAGCTTTTCCACTACAACCATTGCACTACCAGTCACTACCCCTGAAAAGAAAGAGATTAGTGTCTGTCTTTGCCCTGTGAAGAACACTGGAAGTCATTAACACCGGGTTTGGCACACAAACAGCTGATATCTATGGTTTTTTTCATTTCTGCAGCACTCTTAACACAAACCACTGTGGAACCATCACTGTAACACGTAGTCTTTACCATTTTCATAAGTCACAGTTGTTTTGTGCAAAAGGTTAAGCTTGACTCTTGTAGACACCTCATTTTTAAGATGGGAAAACACATTGAAGACATTACCGCCTCCTCTAATCCACTGACATTCCTAGGCCCCTCTCCCATACTGCCTTTCTTTTTCAGACTTCTCTCTCTTCTTCTTCAATTCAGCTTTTGGAGAGAACAAAAAAAGAAAATTTTCCATCCTTTGACATTAACAAATCTCTTTTAACACCTCACACCTCTTCACTTTCCACTTCTGCTTTTTCCAGCTAAGCTAAATGTCAGAGGCAACTCCTTCCTGTACTTACTAGATGTGCCTTACTGCACTCTTCTCCTGATGGCTTAAAGAATAGTCCTTGGCTCAAATGTGACTGATTGCCCACTGCTCTGCAATAATCACTCATTGCCCCTTCCAAGGACTGTCTTCTCAGGGCCATTGTATTTCTTGATCAGATGGTCACTCTAACCATTTGATTCATTCCCCAACCTTTCCCTATGGCTCCACTAGCAAGACAAACTATTCTGTTCACACACAGCAACTCCCAAAGCTATCACTGGAATCTCACGCTGTCTGCATTCCAGTTTCTTCATTTGACTTGCAGAAATCTCTTTCTGTAAGTCCAGCTAGCTCCTGGCTGACAAATGAGCCTGATACAGATGCACACTGACAGACACTAATTTTCCACAGTTTGATTTGCATTTGGTGAAGAGCAAAACTAATCTCCTTTTGTCAAAGGCTGTTTTCAGCTGAGAACTCTTCCAAGTCACCATATTGGGAGACATTCAATTGGTGTATGACTACACACGTGACAGTCTAAAAGACAGAAAACAGGCTTTTGTTACCTCTTCCTTATATACTTTGTCTCTTCCAAATAAGAGAATAAAAATATTCTAAAATAAAGCAGGGGATACGGTGCATAAAATCTAGGAAAGGATTCAGACCCATGAGCAAAGAAAGGGAAGGAAGCAATCTAACTTGTTCACATTTTAATTGATCTGGCTATTCCAATCATTCAACCTGCCAGTTTGATACCACACAGGACATTCTGCAACACTCCAACATCCTCAGACAGAAATGTCTGTTCTTTGGCTGGTGTCAAATCCCCTTTTCACTGCTCCCTTCTGCTGTTGTAAGTGACATTTCTGGCAAATACTGTTCTAGACTAATCTCTTGCAAAACCCATCTGCCTTTTCCCCAAAGAACACTAGTGCTTCCTGCTGCTGCTCAGGGGAAAACTTGGTAAGAAAAATTTCTCTCCTCCTCAGCTCTATCAGTGCTAAAATGGTTGAGGGTCTGTTTCTGCTCTCGTACACTCCGTTTCCTGCGTGTCTGGCTAGATGTGAGGATACACAATACTCCCAACTCATTCGTGTCTTGAGGCCCATCTTTGTCTTACTGTCTACATTAAATCTAGGTATCCAGGCATCTCTAGATAAATAAAGAGGAGACCATTATTAGTGTTATCTAAGTCAACTTCATGTCTTATCTAATTTGGTCTATAAGCTTCTTTGGAGGAAATAGCTTTCTCTGAGTTTCCTAAAGGATTTCTCAATGCCAACTGATGTCAGTAATAATGACCTAGAAAATGAGCAATAAATTAGCTTCCTCACTACATTACTTTTATTTCTAGGAAGGGACCATGAGGTTTGTGTTCAACGGGAAAAGAGCCACAATCCTTTAGCACAAGCAAAATCCATTATCTGTATTACTAACTGTATTGCCTGACTTCTGAATCAGTATCCTGCATCATTTTAGAGACATCATATCACTCTTCATATACAACAATCTGAAGATGCACAACTAATAGTGTTTGCTACATTGCCTTACTCCTTTGCAGGAGACAGAGCTATTCCCAGTTATATGAACTTTATGACTAGAAACCCAGTAAAAAGAGAATCCTCTGAAATATCTGTCTATGTATGTGCAATAAGAAGTCTAATGTCAACACAAATACAAATACAAAACAATACAAAGCATCCTCAAAAGTTTTGTTCACAATAATGCTTTGGTTTTTTTTCATTTGTGACATGCAAATTCCTATTGGAATCTGCAAAACTGATTTCATGGGTGGTTTTTTAGCTATGAATCTGACTGCTAAAACACCAGTAGGAAAGGAGAGAAAAAAATCTAATGGCCTTTGGCAAATCTGTGCTCTTCATTTTTTCCTGAAAAAACAAACAAAAAACAAAACCCCCAAAAAACAATAGCTCAGTCAAACAGCAAGATTCCCTGCTTGAACCAAATGCAACATTTTCCTATGTATTCCTAGACTGCCAATAGGAATGCTCACTGCCTCTTCACAGTTTTGCATAGCTCTGTAATCACAGAAACACTATGGGCATCCCCAGGACATATACAACAATACTTAGATGAGCATATGAGGGAGAATTTTAAAACAGACACTTGAAGTGAGACGAGACATGCAGCCTGATCACCACCCAAAGTGCTACTAAATCAGAACCCTGAGTCAACTGTGTCACTAACAATTGACTTGAATGAAAGCACTGTTGAAAAGGTCTCCTCAGTCTTTCAAAAGACTAAAATACTGCTGATTACATTTAATCCCTCTATTTTCAAGAGTAAACACAGGCTGGTGGCCAAACAATTAAAATGCATCACTTCATATTTAGAAGAAGCCACCCTATTTGGAAGGATTTGTAAATCTTGATGTTCCAGAGGACTTAATACCAGATGTTCCTGGTCTCGTATGATGTTATTGAGTGGTGCAAAGTATCACCTACACAGTGCTGGGCTTCCAAAACCAAATGGAAATCTCCTACAGAAAGCAGATTGTCTAACATTCTTCAAAATCAAGACTTCTAAAACCACCAAAATACAAACATGTAGATATTGAGGTACATGTGATCAGCAGCTACTTCTGAAAACTTGATATACATTCTTCATGTGTGTTTGCATATATGCAAAAAAGTCACATATTTAGTGTGACTAGCTAATACTAGCTGTGGTTTTGCAATTAGCACCAAGTTAAGAACACAAGTTTTTCACTGATCTTCTCAACCATGTTGTTCTGAGAAAGAGAATTTACTTAAAAGCAGAAAGCTAGTTTTAAATACAAATACACTTTTGATGCTCTTCAGCTATATCCTCCTGATTGTTTTTTTAAATGCCTGTTTCTGAATTCTATGTCCTTTAGTAAAATTCTACATCAGAACATCAGTTCTGCTTGAATAAGGAATGCAAGTAGTTCCAGCTGCACCAAGACAGTATAAAATTACCATCAAAAAGCACTCAGGAGATGCATCTTAAAACTCATCTCCACTGAATGTTCTTCATCTACTAAAGTATACTTTATTTCCCCACTTTTGATATTATTATACGACAGACCACTGAGAGGAGGCTTACTTTCTAAGCTGAAAAATATGTGCAACTCCTGGTGTCCTGTTTAACAGTATTTCCTCATAGAGACCTCTGCAGTGTCTAGAAGATGAACATTTAAAAATATACAAAAATTTAAAATTTAAAAATATACAACATAGAATAGTTGATAACTGTCTTCTATTATGGCCTTTACTTTCTCTTGTGATCTATCACTCTGGAAACAAATATTCCTAAGAGGCCTCAGCCATTAGGGATCCTATTGCCCTCTCTTGGAATAGATGCATTCATAGACACAGGTGAGAGACACGAATTGAGTCATCTTTATATTTCTCCCTTGCATTTCTCTCCTTATGAGTAAAAAATACCAAGTATCAGTTCACAAATGCAGCCTGTCCTACTCTTTATCTATTGACAGGTAAAACATGCAACCAAAACGGCTCTCAAAAGTTATTTGGGGTTATTTTTTGGTTTTAAAAAAGTTTGTGCCTGTTAGAAATGAGACTAGTAGAATGAATGAAGTACAAGGATGGCAGCAGCTTTACTGAAGATGAATGGCCAAGTAAAATAATTGCAGTATTTTGAAGGGGCTTGTATGAGCTGAAACTTGCTTAAGTTTGCATGTGTTCCTTTTCTGAGTCTGTTTTTTAGGGTTTTGTGCAAATTAGTACAAAATCTCCAAGCAAAACCCCCTAGAAAACTTAGCCATCACAATTATTGCAAAACATATCCCTCAGCTCCACTCCAGCGCTGTGCCATACTTATTCTAACTCAACAGATCTTGACTCTGACAGGGTAGTGTATGTAAGCTGAGCAAAGCCCAGATTCAGCTAAACAGTATTTGTTTCCAAGTGTCTACAGAGACAGAGCCATAGCACACCAGTAAAGACTAATTTACACAAGCAGCATAGGTGAGGTATTTTCAAGTAGTCCTTTTCCAGAAGATGAGGATTAGTCAGCTACTAACAGTGCATGACAATAATTTAGTTCTGTAGAATGACAGGAACAAAAGGAGCTCAGCTACTTACTCAGAAATAAAGCTTTTACAATAGCCTGCAAGAGTAGAACAGATTTCTCCGAACAAATCGTGTCTGTACTAAAATGACTCCACTTTTGATTCCTGAAAAACTCTGAGCTTGAAATGTATGTTAATGAAATATGTAAAGGTATCATGGATGCCCTGTTATCCAAAGAAGTCCAAAACAAATGAATACATATTCTCAAAAGATTGGGCCAGTGCTTTTGGGCAGTCATTCCTTGAAAAGGTGCCCATTGGGGGCATTTGGAATTTCTATATTTGATGATACTCATGCAGTGTTTCATTAACTCTGCTCACTTAATTATGCCTTGTCTAAATGATCACTTTAATTTTTTATAGTACCAGATCCTGTTCAAAGAAGCCAGTCATGCAATACTAAAGGCTTATGGCTTTCTAGCTCCATGTATCCATTAAAAGGAGTGGAATCCCTCTGGACCTCAGTGGAGATTTCAGTGGGCACAAGTGCAATGAAATGTTATCAATTTTGCATTACTTTTATGTAGAACAGGTGTCTCATTGTAAAATATTCCTAGAGATGCTGACAGAAGATGCACCATGGATATGGCTGCTTCATTCTAGTACAATTGCATTAGGCAGCACAGACAAAACTTTTGGCTCAGCTTGTCTCACCTTTTCAATGTTACTGGCAACTTCTGAAAAAAGAAAACCCTTAGGATTGACTTTTCTCTATGCATTTATCTGGGTATGTTATATATCAGTGAAGAGTCACACTTACAAAACACTCCTTGAAGATATGGCTTAAAGCATACAGCATTATGATCACAAACCACTTGAAATAATCTAATTTTTTCTTTATTTTCCTTGTAACTACAAACGCTTGTTGGGTTGGGAGGTACAAGTTTTTACTTATGTGGTCAACCACAAAGGAAGATCTGTCTGCTGGATCACAGAATATTTTTTCCACACATAAAAAGTTAACATCCAAAGAGCCCAGGTGCACAAGTTGAAAATTCAGTCCCAATGGATGATCATTTTTCTCACTGATTTCAGTAAAGTTTTACATTGAGTTCATAAAGCTCCAGCTTGTCCACCTTCCTCTACACTACTTGCCTTGAAGCTTTTCAGCCAAGTCCTTGCATCAAGACCACAACCATTCTCTTGTGGTCTTGATGCAAGGACTTGGCTGTTCAGTTGGGCCTGTTGTGACAGGACAAGGGGTAACGGTTTTAAAATTGAGGGAGGGAGATTTAGATTGGATATTAGAAAAAAAATTCTTTACTGTAAGAGTGGTGGAGCACTGGAACAGGTTGCCCAGGGAGGTGGTGGACGCCCCATCCCTGGAGACATTCAAGGCCAGGTTGGATGAGGCCCTGAGCAACCTGATCTAGTTGGGGGTGTCCCTGCTTCTTGCAGGGGGGTCGGACTGGGTGACCTCTGGGAGTCCCTTCCAACCCTAATCATTCTATGATCAAAAATTCAGTCAAGAACCCGCAGGGAAGTGTGGGCAGAAGACGAAAGGATAGAAATATTCCAGGAGCCTCCACAGCATATGGAACTCACAGACACTGGTAAGCACATCAGTGCAAAGAGCTCAGCAGACCCGTTCCTGCCTCCTCCTCGGCAGCCCAGGCTCTCTCTGTGGAACACTGACACTCCTACCACTTGCAAGGGATGAGCCTATACTCCCTCCAGTGGGAAAGGAGTGTTCAGCTGAAAACAGTGCTGGTCCTGGGGCTCTCACAGGAAACCTCTGCACAGTCCTGGACAGGCATGAAAGCCTTCAGTCTGTCATACAATTTTTTTCAGTTTAATTCCTTTCAATAAAAGGCTGAATTAGTGCAACTCCAATCACAAAATCCAGTAGGACAAGGTTGTCTCTTTAAAAGAATTCATAGGCTTTGGGGTTTAAATCCAAACTGTAAGAATTAGGATGAATAACATGATGGTAACCAGTCCAAGAGAATAATGGCCCAGGAATTGGATTATCTCTGCCTCAGTATTTCCTTCACAAGATTCTTGGGGGAATTTAACCACTAGATGTCCTTACCCTTTAAAAAAACCTGTATCTTGGAACTGTCAAACAAATACTGCGTATTTCATATGTCTTTTATTTTCTTTAAGGCTTTGGCCCTGGAGATGCACTTTAAAAGGTATGTGATTTCACTTACTTTTGTATTGAGAATGCACAGTAGAAGTAAATGTATTGCTTTGACAAGAAGGAATTGTAGTTAACAAATACAGTCATCTCTCTCTACCTGCATTGTGCTTATCAATTTTCTAAGCTTACCTTCTTCTCTTCTCCCAGGGCATGAAGGACCTCTTGATTTGATTTAACAAACAAAAAATACACTACAAAACCAAACAAAAAAATCTGTGATTTCTATTATCTTCAGTAATAGGCTGTGGGAGGGCACTACAGTTTGCATATCCTACTGTGTTCCTTTTTTTACACAATTTTTACATCTAAACATGAGATGTTTTCCATTTGGGAAATTCTAAGATGGGATGTCTTTCACAATAAGCAAAATATGAGTCTGAAAAAGTGCTCTAGTATTTAAAAACATTGTCACTAAATCTCCACTTGTCTTTTCAGACTCCCCTGCAAATAACCTTCTCATTTACGTGTAACTGCAGTGAGTGAAAAGGTCAGTACACTGCAGAAACACAACTTGCAAAGAACAGCTGTCCTAGCCTGACCTGTGAAGTCATCTCTGGTTGCTTGACTTTCAAGAAGCATTGCAAAAATCTGAGACCCAGCTTCAAAAGCAGTCCCTGCACTGTGCCACTTTCTGACAATTCCTGCACTGGCTCTATCTTTACATTAAAGAAACTCAGAATATAAAGAAGTGCTGTGGTTGGCAAAAAAAAAAAACAAAAAAAAACCAAAAAAACAACCACTGACACTTAGGTAGTTACATTTAGCTGCTTTTTCATGGCTTTGATCACCTGCCACCTGCCTGAAGGTGATATATGGTTAAACACTCCCAGCCAAAAGCAGTTCCCAGGAAGAAGATACTATCACTACAAGAGTAGCAAGGGGGATTGATCATAATGCAGTACATTGAACTGCACCCCTGAGACTTCAGATTTTCTTCCTCAATACACTGATAACCATAAAATAACAATCCTCATTGTTTTTAATGACTTTCAGCTAACTCGGTTGTTTGGTTTTTTTACTATAGTTTCCAAAATTTGAATGTGCAGTAAGATAAAAAGAATTATGAGTAAATACTAGAGAAAATGTTAGAAAAAAAAGTAAACCAGTTTAAAACAACTAAATATGTACAAAAATACATAGCTGCTAAAATTGATAATCAGAATTAATTTTCAGAGCAACAAGGGCTCCAATGAAGACAGCTAAATGGTAACATCCTGATCCAAAGCACGCTGGTGTCAGTGGAAAGACTGATCAAGCTCCTATATCCATGGACAAAGGTGAGACTAGGGGACAGGTCGGGGTTCAGAGGATGGATAGAGAAATAAATTACAGAAATGTCAGCTACAGCAGGAATTGGGATTTCATCAACTATTCTGCAGTAATTGCCCCGTGGAAAGTATTTGCTCCCCATGGCAAATGTAAAATAACTTGTCTGTGCTCCAAATGATGAGCAATCTACTTAAAATCACATCAGAAAGGCATATAGACCCTTGCCAGGCTGCAAAAGATATACTGCTAATGCATACCTATTCTACCATAAATTCACCTATTTAAACAGGTACACCCTTCCTTTCCAACACATTGTTTGTCCTCACCAACAGAAGCAAAGCAGAGATTTCTTAATAAGATGTCAATAGCTGCCATGAGACTTACGACTTCACCACGCTAGGCACTCGCATGATAACCATCACTACAGTGTTATGGGCAAAATACACTGGGAGCAGCTGAACACTGTTCTACACAGCCAGTGCAGACCCTCACGTGCCTTTGCACTGATAGCCAAAAGGGCCTGTTTCCCCTTTTCCTTCCTGAAAGCCTTGCTTGGAATATTGAGTACACACCAGTCCCCAGGCAGGGCAGTTTGGTCAGCCAGGTGCTGAAGAACCTACTTTCCCCTGTATGGACAGTTTTCCATGGTGTCCTGCCATGGATTTGGTTGTGGTGGGGCAAAAAACCTTCAGAATTTCTTCCTTTAGCATGCACTGTTAGCTATTTTTGTTCAGAGGGAGATAGAGAGTGTCACAGGTACAAATCCCATTGGAACTGAGTTTGAGGCTCCAGGATTATCCCTCCCTTAATGGTTGGGAACAAATCCTAAATTGCTTGTGAACAAAATATCTTGAGATCCACTCTCATACAGAGATCCACTCTCATACAGAGATCCACTCTCAACCCCCGAAAATCAGCAAGAAGTTCCTAAACATCACTGATGTACCAGGAATAGCCACATGAAAGAGAGTTGTATTTTATGTGATGATGAATCACGCCAGTGGCAGAAAAAAACAAAACAAAACAAACCAGACTCTTACTTTAATTCTATTTCAAAGGGTTCATGTAAATCACATACAAAGAATGATAAACACATTTCAAGACTCAGATTAGTATGCCATTCCAGCCCTGGATACTCAGCAGATTACTATGCTACTCTCAATTTACCAAACTGTTTTAATTGAGAGAAAAGGAAAGTTCAGCTACATTCTAAAATCTATGGAGGAAAAAGTGTTTCCCTCTTGACTCCTGATATGAATATCCCTGAGGTATCAGTACCAGCACTCATCAGTATAGGGCTGAACCCAGATCAGCAAATGTCTAGCACCCTCCCTGCACACATCAGGGTATTCCTGAAGTCATTTCCCTGGACTATGAGATGAGAAAAGAAATAAGGAAACGGGACCACTCTTACATGAATCACAGACCTCATTGCACAATGTCAAAAGACTCTTCACCACAGCAAATTCTCATGTCACAGTTTTCTGAAGATTATATTTCAATATTTCTGCATGTGAATTATATACACACAATCCCACCAAACTATTGGATTACAAAAAATCAATTTACTGTGGGATTACTTAAATACCATACTATGTATCCAGTGACTAAGTGCACATGGTGTGTGTGATGTTCTGACTTGAGTGAGCTCAGCTCAAAAGGCACCTGCACAAAGCTTTTCAAAGCAATGGCAATAAATTTTACTGGATGTGGGAAACTTTATAAAAATTAAATAATGTCATGGTTTATAAGCATTTCATTCAATGTGACTAAACACATGGATAGCATTGAGGATGATATTTAACTTTTTCCATGTGCAGATTTAATACTGCACAAAACTTTGAGTCCCCTATTGCTAATTTTCCACCATGTGGTAACTATTTAGTTGTTTTTTAAATGTTACTGAATTACAGAGTTGAATTACAGAGCACAGCAACTACCAGTGGGCGTTGGGTGTATGTATGTCCCCGTGGCTTAGCACACGGTCACATATACTGGCATTAAATCATGATGGAATACCTATGGCAGTACTGGTTAGGTTACAGAGGAATGAGCATGCTGGTTTGCAAAATCACACACTCATGTTCTTCTAAAAACAGGGAATATTCATGTCAGATTTGATTGATGCCACTCATCAGACTCCTGTCAGTTTTAGTACACCTGTGACAATAACATACTGTACATGATGCTGCTGGAAAGCCCTGTTAGCATACACAGCTCAATTAAATCACGTTACTAATTTATACAGCTGTGCAGGTCTAGATGTAAATTGAGAAGTGTCTGTGAAATTTCAGGTGAGAAGCATTCACAACATGGAAATTACAGAAAAGGTATGGTTTTCAGCTTCTCTCACTTGTTAGTTTGCAAATTTAATCACTGTTTGGAGAGAAAAGCACTTTTACAGACCCACCACAAATCACCACAGGAGAAAGAGAAACAACCACCACAAACACTTCATTCTTTCACTATCAGTGATGAAGATCATTTGTTTCTAGGGAATGACTGCAACAGATCTTTGTTGCCTTGAAGAGTAAAACAAAAAAATTAACTTTTTTTGTCTACATTATATACTAAAATACATCACTGCTGTGATATCTTAACATGTTCAGATTGAACGTTCAGAACATGAACATTCCTTAAAAAGCAGGAAAAGATCTGCCAAATCTTCTGCACCCCAAAACTATATACAAATATAACTGCATTGCTACGAGAGGAGCATTAGCAACTCTCTTAAGCATCCAAATTCAAATTTCCATAATTAGTGTATTTCTTTACTTTGCACTCCTTGGAGGGTGTTTGAGGTAAAACAGCACTGCAATAATAGTAATAGTATTTATAAGATTGGAGGAATTCTTAGCAATGTGAGCATGAAGATTTTAGTTAGTCTTTTAGAAGACTCAGTGGTAATTAACACAGCCTTAGCCAGGTTTAATTACGTCTCTGCTTGTCACTGTCTCTCAGCATTGAAGAGAGCAAAGACTTCTCTTAGTTTCCACTACCCAACGTTTGTAAACACATCCATAGTAAAAGACTGAGTAGACAGTTACGAATACATCCCAGTCACACCCCACTGTACTCACTCCAGATAGATGATACAGGTGTTTTAGGTACAGCACAATCTGCCCCAGGTGGTAAAAGGAGCAAGGTGTGAGTTTACTACCTTACACACTACCAGTTTCAGTGTGTATCTGCAAAAACACTGTATTATTATTAAGAGCAGTAAAAGGTAGAGGAATGGATAGATTCACAGAACCTNCTAAATCTCCCCTGGTGCAATTTGAAACCACTTCCTCTTGTCCTATTGCTTGTTAAAAAGAGACAGACCCCCACCTCTCTAGACCCTCCTTCAAGGTAGTTGTAGAGAGCAGTAAGGATTCTCCCTGGCCCTCCTTTTGTTATTAATGTATTTATAGAATTGTTTCTTGTTGTCTTTAACAGCAGTGACCAGACTGAGTTCTATTTGGGCTTATTTTCTCCCTGCATAACCTCACCTCAGCCCTGTAGTCCTCCTGGGCTGCCTGCCCCTTCTTCCAGCAATCATAAACTCCCTTTCTCTTCCTGAGTTCCAGCCCAAGTTCTCTGTGCAGCCAGGCAGGTCATCTTCCCTGCCAGATCGCATTTCGCCACAGTGGGAGGATGTGCTTCTGCGACTTCAGGACCAGATTCTTGAGGAGTGCCCAGTCTTCCCGAGCTCCTCTATCTTACAGGACTTCCACACAGGGAATTCTATCCACCAGGCTACTCAACAGGCTAAAGTCCACCCTCCAGAAGTCCACAGTGGTGGTTCTGCCAACCCTCCCCAAGAACTGAGAACTGGAGTAATTCGTAACTGCTGTACCCACAGCAGGCTCCAACCATCACCTAGCCCACAAGTCCTTCTCTGTTCATGAACAACAGGTCCAGCAGGTTTCCCTCCCTCCCTGTCTCACTCACCAGCTGTGCCCAGAGTTATCTCCCACACACACTCCAAGAACCTCCTACACTGACCCCTCTCTGTGTGTTCTCTTTTGTAGACCCTTCCCTGGAAAATCACCACCAAGATGAAAGGTGGTGGGATTACAAAGAAATAAAGAAAAAAATAAAGGTGTGGAGGATACCCATGCAGGGCAGGTGAGGAAAGGAAAGAAAACAGAGACAAAAGCAGAAGGGAAAAAGATAACCAAAGTAGTATCCATTCTTAGGAGTCCCTTTGAAATACTGTGTTCAAGACACTGAAGGAAGTACTGAATCCACTTCCATGCATCTGTTCAGCAAGGTCTGGAGAATTTTATGACAGAAAAAAACACTACTTTTCCCCAGGACACAAAGGGTCTCAACTTCAGGAAACAAAATAACTACCAGAAAATCCTTTGTCATAAGGTTCTACTAAGACCCCTTGAGTCTTGTCCCTGTCCTTGTATCAGTAACTCCCCATGTGCATTTTGCTGGAGCATATTAACAGACTTTTGATATGCATTTCCACACACTTTGAGCTCTTGTATTTAAATATTACTACATTTTACTGATCTGTTTTGTTTACAGAATAAATCTCGTAAATATCACATTACATGTAAAGTATTGGAAGATTCAGACAGCATCAGTCTGGTCTTTCTACTTTTCTGGTGCCTGATACCAGACAAAAAAAGCACTTTCACTGGATAACTATTTTTTTGGCATGAGGAAAATTCAAGACCATAGCAATTTTAAAATATTAATTAGATATTGCAACTACTACTGTGTTGACAATCAGCAGTACTTAGTCTTCTTTTGCTAATAATGCCAAGCTTCCAGGAGCTCATTAACAATCCTCATCTAGACAACCATTTACACATCATGTCTGATGGAGAGGACATGGGTCAGTGAATTAGCAAGTAGTCTTTCACCAAGACATCACTCCACATTTACATCATGGCTTGTCAGGCCAAGTCCAAAATGAATGTACAATTCATTTGCCTCTTGCTCAAAAACAAAGTTATTTTTCCAACTTCCCACTATGGGCAGTCAATCATCTACTCCATCAGTCTCTAGTAAAATTTCACAAACTACAGGACAGAGGACTACACAGCATGGATTTATTAGCAGGTAGTTTCTGTACAGAGAAGCTTATTTTGATTCTGTGATTCAATACATACATAATAGGTCTTATCTGATTGTAATGGTTGGAAAACTCCTACAAAAGGAAAGACATTCTGTAGGTTACTTGCATTATAATATGAAAGCAGTTCATTAGTACCTAAAGAATTAGATCTCTGCATGAAGTTAATACCATTCTCTTCCTGCTGTTGGCACAATAATCTTTCCCAGGCCTTCAAAGCTCCTCCTAGCATCCTGTGGAGGACAAAGCTTGGGGTAGGGGAAGGGAACTGACTATTTCTACATCATTCTACCATTTCTTTTGTTTGCAAATTTAAAAGATATTGTTGTGGAAAGCTACCTAATAAATCTATAATTTGTTATATTATGTTCTAGAGAGAGAGAATCATCTCTCATTATGCAGAGGCCCAAAGGCCAAAAGTATAGTTATCTGTATGCCCATCACTGCAGAACAGGGGGAAAAAAAAACAAACCACCAATAAAAAAAGAAAAAAAAGTCAGCACAATGAAGTAATCTCTCCCATGGAAAATAACATTGTCATATGCCTTAAAGAAGAAGACAAAGCATTTCAAAATCCATCTCAGAGATGAGTTTAGACGACAGACTCCAAAACACCCAACCCAGAGAAAGTGTCTTTCCTACAGCTTTCTGCATGTATCTTATAATTATTTTCTGCATCCTGCATGAAAATATTTTCCAGTTCAATTAATAATGTGAAGTTATTTTCATCATAACTGAGAAGGCAGATATGTACTCTGATGTCAAATTCCTGTCTCTTAAAGACTGCATTGATGGCAAGGGGTTTGGAGACTCTGAGCTCCACAGTTACACATATCTTACTGCAACTGCAATTAAGACAGCAAATAAATGCCAGTGGAGGCAACATACCTCTGTACAAGCAGAGCTCTTCTCTATCTCCCTGAGCACATTAAATACAAGGCATCAGTATTTATTCATGTGAGAAGGAGGAGTAAGAAACAAGAGCACCTGCAACCAGGTATAGCACAGACAACAGATGCTGGGCAAACTCCAACAGGATGCTACTGGTGCTGTGGGGACAGCCAGATGTGACATTCCTGCCATCCAGCACTGAGCCAAAACCCCCAACCCTGCTGTGCAATGTGCTGGCCAGAACCAAACACACTGGGCCAGTGTGAAAAGATGGTGCAGTAGCTTTGGAGTGACACTATGCTACTTTTTGTTGTGGTTTTATTTCATCTGTTGAGCTGCTATTTTCCTCACCAAACATCTGTTTGTCATCTCTGCTTCTGCTTATGGATCTACAGTGGTACAGTGCTGATATGGGAGCAGTCAGAGTTAAATTAGATACTGAGCTCCTGAGCGTCCTCCTTCAATCATTTCCTCGCACTACTGGATGAGTTGCCTACAATACAAATCTGATGCCAAAAGCAGCTACTGCCTTCTTTTTTATATGTTGCTCTGGTATTTGCCAGGCAAGAGAGCAAGCAGGCACTTAGAGCTGCTGTTAACTACCTTAAAATACTTGCTGGGGAAATGAGATTCACCACAGTGGTCGAATGTGCAATGACAAGAATTTTGTACATATAACATGCACATCAATACACAGAACAGAAGACTAACCTAAATCTGAAACTCTCTTTGCTATCTCTATTTTAGTCTTAGAATCTAATTTGGCATTTGCATTTTTCCACAGAGATGATTTCATAAATAAATTTGTCCCCAGTGGCCAACAATTTAGCATTGTTGTAGAGAAAGCTATAGCCCATCTGTCCAGACACAGGGTGTAGGATAATCTCTGCACATCAGATACTGAACTTCTTGTCAAAAATTGCACTGAGACCATTTCTATCAGCTTCCATCCAAATACAAGCCTTAATCAACAACAGAAATAAAAACATTCCATTCTATTTCTACTTACAGACCTGCCTGCGGCTTGAAAATACAGAAAGGAAAAACAGGAGTAAGGAAAAGTGCTGCAAAAAGGGAAAGGGGCATAAAATTAAAAAAAAAAATCCTCTCCCCTTCAAAATTCTCTGCTGCCAAAGGACAACAAAGAGAGACTACAACTGTGGGAAGAACTAGTCTTGTCAACAAGGGTTGTCAGATAACAGCTTTGGACTTGTTTAAAGTACCACAGATGAGAAACCTAGATGTTTGCATTGTTCTGCAGAAGAAAAAGCAGAAAAGAGAAGTGTTTAAGTGTCCCTGACACATAAAACTAAACTCTGCACTTTAAAGACAGATTGCTTTGATTCCTGGTGGCATTATCCTGCCACTTTTGAAGATCAGAGGAGCTCCTGAAACTGTGTGATTGCTGGCATATTCAACACATATGAAAACTGACTATAAAGCAAAAATAAATACAAACACTGAACTGTTGAGTGCACCAGGAATACTGACTCTGTCTCTGTTTAGATGGGCTGAAGATTTGGAACAGGGAAGTGAACAATAAAAATCTGAGCTGACTTATAATTCATAACTGATTTTTTTTTTCCTTCAAGCTACTGCTGCTTTAGTAGTTATTCACCTTCTCGTGTTTTTTAATCCTGATGCATCCATAAAGTTGTAGCAAATAGGTAAGAAGAGTAACAGAGTATCAGACACGGTACAAACCAGTCAGGCAAGAGCTAAGAAACCAAGGGCAGAAATTGTTTTGAAAACTAGAAATACTACAGGTAAAGAGAACTTGGATTTTTGCTTCTGCAGTATCCCACTTCCTGCTATTGAAAATAGAGCCTGTGTTACATTTCTACTACATCACTGCACTTTTACCACCATATGTCTCTACTTATACCTTGTTCATCAAGTAGATTCTCATTATCCTTCTAATAATGTGCGTCTATAGATCAAACTAAAACAGGTTTCATGACCTCTCATCATTTACAGGGCTGAGTGAAATCCTAAGGACTCACATAACTAAGGAAACAAGCTCCATTGCCATGCCATGGCCTATTTCACCCACATCACCATCTTGCTGAAACATAACATGCATGGCTGAGAAAGCCCTTCTCTCTGGAAGGGGGTACACGTACCTGGGAATGCAACAGTCCTTCACAAGTATAGAAAACACATCCCAGAAGAGAGTCACATAGGTACAACTAGTTTCTGCACATGTGAATTTTGATCCATGTGCTATAAGTACAAATATTCTTTTAGCAGTGTAACTTTTCCTAAGTGTTTTAATAGAAAAATCTATCTGTAAATGTTAAGTGTAATTGCATGTACATATATATGGTATGCATAATACTCACACACTATTACTCAGAGCCACCTCCACCTTGCTTTATTATATTTGGAGCAATAGAGCCATGTATGCAATTTCAATACTCGTTCAATCAATCCTATTTCAATACTAAGCTCATCTCACTTTCCTCCCAGAAACCTCACAGCAAAGATGCTTAGCAATTATATGAACAGAACTCTTTTCCAATCTTTTTTTTTTAATTGAGAACTACTTGAGCAACTTTCACAGGAAAAAGAAATAAAACCAGAGTTGTTTAGGTGAACACAAGTGCAGGATTCTGGTGTTGAAGAATGTTCTTAATATTTCTTACTTCTTGCAAAAAAAGTACTAGAACATGTTTTAAATTTGAAAAATACCATTACACTGATTGCTTCATCTCCTTCACCATGTGCTAGCTTATTCTTATTTAAATTATGGCTATTATTCATGTGCCCACAGAAAACAAAGCTCTCAAAGGGCTCCACTTGGAAGCAGCAGTCACACCAGCTTTCCCGACAATTTTCATTTCTGTAAAAACATCCAGTGGAAGCACTGGGTATCCAGTTATTATCCCCCTCTTTCTCAGAATAGGAAACACATCTCCATATGTTAGGAAACATTTCTCTGCCAAGAGGGTAGTCAAACACTGGAACAGGCTTTGCAGAGAGATGGTTGATGCCCCAAGCCTGTCAATGTTTAGTAGGCATTTGGACATGCTTTAACTTTTGGTCAGCCCTGAACTGGTCCAGCAGTTGGACTAGATTAGACCTTGCTGTATGTACCTACAGTTCAAGTATTCACATTTCCAGGAGCAGATCTCATCCTGACCTTTCCTCTTTTACAACTTCTCTCTCTAGAGCTTTTTCTTCTCCAAATCAAGCAGTTTGGAAAGGAGTTTCACCAGGCAAAGAAAAGGACTCTTTTGCTCCCGTTCAATAATTAATTAAACAACACTGTCTCATGTTTCAACTGGCAAATAGTTTGTATCAAACCATCCCCAGTACCTATTCACAGGATGAGGGTGTATGCAGACACCTACAGTGCCCTGAGCTAAACAAGAGAACCCACCTCGTGTTCGCTCCCTGAGCCCAGTAGGAAATTATGCCTAAGAAAGGAGTAACAGGGTGCAGCAGTATGCTGCTGTGAAAATGAATAAATCTGAAGCAATCACTGCTTTAGCTCAGTTTCTTAAGTGGTGCTTTTTAAGTGGTGTTCAAAAGACTCTGATAGGCTGAATAGCCTTTCTCTGATCACAGGGGATGAAGCTCACTCTACTTTGCACAAAGCTTAAGTATCTGGAATTCTTCAGTGTACCAAAAGGAGGTGTGGAGCACTTGGGATAAAGGGGAGCAGGCCTTCACAGAACTAGTTGTTACCAGGCTGTGATCCATAATTAGCTTTATATAGCTATTGTTCATTCTCTAATGGCCACAGGAAAAACTGGTGTTCAAACTTAAAGCTGGCAACAGCAGCTACACAGTATCTGTTTGTTATTAACACAGTCCTACCCTAAGACACAGTTGATCTCCTAGTGACAAAGTTGCCTTACACAAGCTTCAAGGTTCAACCATAACAGCTTGTCTGTGTGCCTGCAGGTAGGAACTACTGCCCCTTTTCACGCTTGTTTTCAGAGACACTCAGCTGTGGAAGAAAAGGTCCGCAGCCCTCCTGTGGCCCATTGCAACACTTATGCAGCTTCCTTAAATGGCTTAATTATGTGCCCTTGGGAGATTTTAACATCAATCAACTCAAACTGTTCTACAAAAATAAACAATGGACAAAATAATGTTTGCATTACTCAAACACTTTAGAATACTTAGTACTGGATGAGTAGCAAGAGTGTATTTTCCAGGCCCTTTCATGCCTGATTCGCATCAGTCACACAGGCCCCCGGTGGCAGAACTGTAACTCGGTGATCAAGATGCAGCAGTTCATGCATTTAACTCTGAAAAGCCTTTTATCAATCCCTGTCTGCTGGCCCAGAGCTGATCATCAAACAAAGCAAGCAGGATTTGGCCCACAGCATGCTCCAGTTTGAAAGCACACAGCTGGGACTGCCGGCATAAGCAAACGTTGGCCAAGTTAAACTCTACCAGGGATGCTCTGTTACATATGCTATGGGACTGGCCAAATCCCTGGCAGAAAGTAAAGTGCCAGTGTTCAAGTAACCAAATATTTAGAAACTCAACATTTGTTTAGTTTAGAAGCTCTAACTGTACTCCCAAGGATAGCTACAGCACTAGAAGGTTGTTCTAAGGATGATTCATCGCCAAAAGAGAAATCATTATCAAACAGAAATAACCAATTTCTCAGATTCATTGCAAGAATTAGCTCTGAACTGAAAGACTTGGTCTTTAAAGGAAATCTCCTTCCATCCAGAGTCCTGGATCCCTTTTATTAAAGGGTGAACCTTCCTCACTTTATCACCCAAGTATCATCTGGTGTTGGCTGTAAAGCAGGAACTTGGGAGAGAATCTGGGTCTTTATCCTCTGCACTCTGGCTTGCTTGTCTCTATTTGTTTAAATCATCTCCTGTAACAGATTTGCTGAAACTGGTCCAAGAATGCTTAAGTGTAGTAAATGTATGTATATTTGACAAAGTGGGCTGCAACTAGATGAAAGTTATGAACAGTAACCCTAACAAATAAAACTCTTCCATTATATTCATCTTTCACAAGCTCACATAAACACCTGTCCCCTTTTCTGCCCCTTATAATGCAGAAGAAAGTTAAGACTGAGCCAGCAGACAAATGAAAGGCACCAATAATAAAAAGACATAAAACCCTAAAGTAAACTATAGAATTCTAAAGCAATATCCACTCAATTTCATTTACAGTGCTTCTCAATGTAACTCATTCATCCACTCTTTACTGCCTATCTACAGAGTAAGCATTTCAAAATATTTTTGGTCAATTTTGCTAAAGCACTTTGCACAGTGTTGGCTTTCAACTACTAATAACAATAACCTGTACCTAATGTTTACCTAAATACAATTCCCAAACAACTGACTTGGAAACGGATGGTCTATTTACTTAACTTCTGATGAGTACAAACATTCAGCCTTTAAAATTGATTTATTTCTAAATGCTCATTCTTCCCCATTTAATTTTCTGACAGAAGTTACCCGCAGGTTAATAGAAAAGTAAAGCTGGAGTAGTCAGCTGCAGAATACTGAGCTGCAGGACTTTCACTCTACATGCAATTTCAAAGAGGAGTCTTTTGCACAAGCTCCTTTGTCATTCTTTTCTAGCATTTTCTTTTCATTAACAGCTTTCAGCAATGTTCCACCATTATGAATTTTTCTCAGTTTATATTCAGGATTTAGTGCCCAGTGAAGGAAAAAAATAAAATGCACTAAATGCAAATTATGCACCTTGTCTAGTCCAGGACTCCTGCTCAGGAATCTTCCTGTGACAGAACGGACAGCTCTAAGACACATCTGTATTTCTACTTTATCTTGCAAGGGACCAAAACACCGGATCCCCACAAATCATAGTCCGCATTTACAATCTGCAGCTGCAATAGCTTCATTTTCCAAATTCTATCAGTTCTAGCTATATTTCTTTCCAACTTTAATGTCCTGGTCAACGTGTTCCTAACAGTAATCCCTATCTTTAACTGTCTCGAGTCTGCATTTTTATCTATAGGGTGTACAGCATCCTATTAGCCATGAGTCACTCTCAGTTATTATATCCAAACTCATTAATTTCTCTTACCTCCAAAACTGAAGAAAATGTTCTGAAATTACAAGATCTGTTCAAACCTTCTCATCTCCCACTATAATCAGGAGCCAAACCTCCATCACTTTTCTGTTACATTCCAGGAGGAACCAAAAGAGATGTGACTTTCCCAAGAGTTTGAGGTCTTTGCCAGCAACACTAGAACTATATTTTCTTTTCTTAAAGGTAAAAGCCAATATTCAGCTCCTAGAGACACTGTGTGAAATGGCTTTCCCATTCCCTCAAGATTTTGAGGATGCATAAGTTTTATCATCAGTCCTGAATCTGAAAGGAAATTTTTAAAAGTGCAAACATTTATTCAACTGAAAATCTGAAAGATAATTGTTTCAATCTAAATGAGATACAGTGCTTTCATTAAAAGCACTTTCAGTGGCTTATAGAATGTTAATAACTTAATTTAAAAAATCATTTGAAGGCACAAGTGAGTTTCAAAACAAGCTCCCTTTCTCTTGCTTCTAGAGATGAGGCAATACATTGCCAAGCCCTTTCCTTGGAGTGTCTGTACAAGGTATCCCTGCTGACAAGCCAACTGGCTTTGGTTGGAATAAAGTTAATTTTCTTCACAGTAGCTAGCACTGGGCTAGGCTTTGGAAGTGTGTTGAAAACAGTTGAAAATACAGGGATGGGTTTGTTTCAGCAGTGCTTACAGTGCCAGCTGTTACAGCAGTGCCTCCACTGAGCCAAGGCCTCTGCTGCTCCTCACGGCGCATCCCCAGTGAGCAGGCTTCGGCCGCACAGGGGTTGGGAGAGACACAGCTGGAGAGCTGACCCGGACTCTCCAAAGGGATACTCCATCCCTTATGGCACCGTGCTCAGCACACAAAGCACAGGGAAGAAGGAGGAGTGGTGCACATTCAGAGGGATGGCATTTGTCTTGCCAAGTATCCATTGCACATGATGGAGCCCTGTGCTCCTGGGGATGGCCAAACACCTGCCTGCCCATGGGAAATGGGGAATTAATCCCTTCTTTTGCTTTGCTTGCATATGTAGCCTGCTCAGTAAAGCAAAAGCTATCTCAACACACAAGTTTTCTCACTTTTACTTTTCCAAACCTCTCCCACATCCCACCAGGGAAGCATGAGCAGTAGCTGCATGAGGTTAAGTCCACACCAACTGGGGTTAAATGACAACTGTAAATCTATATAGATTAGTTGAGAATTGCACAAGAACTCACAAATATTCTTTTTATAGTACATACACTGAAATTCCAAAGCAACTGAACAAATTATGATTCTTCTCTCTTGGCCTCCTCACTGTTTCTGCTCTTTCTGCATAACTGCAGAACCCTAACATGCTCCAGAAAGTTACAATGCTTCTTTACTTTGAATCTCCAGTGCAGACAATCAGATACATGCCTAAAGTTAGCTCACTAAGTAATTCACAAGCATTTCTCTTCACAATCACACCTACATCTGGAGTTTAAGTTAAAGAAGGTAAAATAACACAGAATAAATTAAATACATGTACATCAAAGTAAACAATACTGAACCTCTATTTCTAATCCTCATCAGACTACATCCTCCTGGAAAAAAGACCTGCAGAAATACTTGCCAAAAAGAGCATGCATCATGCCCTGAGGTATCCTGTCTGTGAGCACTTAAACATGTGATGTCATTAGCATAATCACTATCATTTCCCTTGTCCCAGTATGGGAGAAATCTGTGTGTGCATGTGTATACACACATGGCTTTGGATAACTGGGCTCTAAAATGATAAAAGAACTGTTCCAAACTGTGAAACTTCCCTTTTCATCTTCTCAGATTTTTAATTATTTCTATGGTATATCTCATAAGAATTTCCACAACTCTCATGCAAAACTGCAAATTTTGCTCCCAAAAAGACCAAGAAAATACCAGGTTCCTTAGTAACTCGTTATTACTCACAGACCCATGCCTTTGCTAACCCAAATTGTGACATGAGAACACTTCTTGCACATGTATGTTCTACAGTCATCAATGACAGTCAATGTATAATCTGTTTCCAGGTGATCTAAGTTTTCCATACTGAAATCAGAGTTTTAAAACTAGTATTTTCCAGATATTTCTAATTCCCTGTAATTATTTTTGGACTATGTTTTTACAAGGTATGGAACAACTGTTTGCAGTAATAAGTACTTACTGCATCTTTTATAATAATCTGTTGAAAACACTTTCTAACTTGTACCACCCTCTTAAAATGCTCTGCAAGCTCATTATGTTTTGCAGCTATTTCACCTGGATAATTTATGGGGGGGAGGGGTCAGAACATGACCAAAATAAAACACTCTACAAATAAAAAGAAAAACCCTGCCACATTCCTCCATCCAAAATCTTCACTGGCAGCAAACATCTGTGTCTCAGGGTAGCCTCCAAACTTGCAATTTCAGTTTCAACACAAAAATAGGGAAATACTGTGTCAAGTTGATGACAAGCTAAAGAGAATGTTCCTATTAAACTGGCTTCTAAGGAGTAATATCAGAAAGGAACTTCAGTACATCACTCTGGCACTGCCTCCCATACTCACAAACCTGAACCTGGGGAGTACCTGACTTCCCTTGATTTAACTGGAGTTACATAAATAAATTCTTCCATTGCTTTTTTGCTAGGTTGCTCATACAACACATGGAGAAAGTTAGTTGTGTAAGAATACAATCATAAAAGAGCAGCCTGATACGCAAGTTAGTTCAAGCTAATAAAGAAATTCAAGGAAAAAAGTGTATATATTAAACAATTTTCCTTTTCAGGAATAGACCCTTTTTTCTAAAGAGACAGAAGACATGGCAAATCATGCACCTTTGAAAAGGAGGACTGTGGTCCTCTGATATGTTCAGCAGTATTCTCAACGCACAGAATTAACTTAGGATCAGCTTCCAGAAAAAAGAATTTAAAATAATTCAAAACAAACACATGAAAAAACCCAAAGCTAATACTTTCTTTCCTGGGACTAGTGTTCTCATGTAAAATTAAAACACAGATAGTAATGGCTCCTAAGACTGGATATCTAACAAAAATACTGGACATGGCAACAGTTAAAAATGCTGCATCAGTCTCAAAAAACCCTTTCTACTTCACCTCATCTCTCTGAGCACGTGGGTGGCCTACAGCTGCCAGGAGAAATCAAGGGCTGACCTAGAGTGTGTGCTGACATGACCAACCTATTAGGGACTGAAGATAAAAGTATAATGCTAGGAACTGATGACAGAATTTGCGCTAATCACTTCCACCTACCTTGATAAAAGAGCAAAGGAAATACCTCTGTCTCAACCATTCAACCTGGGAAAAACTGACTTGTTGGGTGAAAAAAATCTGCACAATACTGCTTTAAAACATCTGCTTCTTAATAGATCTATATATGCCTTGAGTTACTTCACCTGAATGCCAGAGAGAGGAGTGATTTTTGTTACCGAAGCACAGGAGAAGCATGGAAGATAAAGATTATACTAGAACGCTGTAGTTCAGTTTCACAAATCATTCTGAAAAATAAACTGTTGCCCAAACATTTCAGTCCATTTCCACAACTGAAAGAGCAGCTATCTCATAAAATAGTGGAGAGCTTGAAGAGCTGTTGGGGGTAATCCTCCTGAGAATACCAACTACTCCCTTTAACTCAGAATTTGTATACTTAGTACTGCTGCATGCAAAGCAATTTTAAAAGTAGTTTACTTAAAGCAGATAACAGAGCAAACTCATGTGTTTCCAGCTGTTAGGATTCACAAGTCAGATAACTGACTTATACCAAACAGCACATATCCAAGGGGCAGCGTGAAATCCTCACTGTTTGCCTGCATCAGTTTTTAGTGCCTTCTAATACCAAATGTCTCCAAAATGCTTCTTTACAAAAGGGCAAAAATAAGATTTCGTTCAATATGCAGTAAGTTTGGGAAAATACCTGTTTCATACTGTGTTTGTGTATAGACTTGCAGTGGCTCAGCTGTTGCACATCCACAAAACAAGTTACCAGAAGGGGAAGAGAACTTAATTTGCAAAGAAATAGCTTTCAACTGAAGATAACTCAGGTCCTTCATTTTATTATTATTGCTATACTTAAGTGTCACACACTCTAACAGCAGAGAGAAGACTTGAAGAGACTACATATTCTGAATCAATTTCTGACAGTGTTACATAAAATAGTTCATCACAACTACTCCTGTGTATAAGCAAACAAAATCACCTATAACTTTTGCCTGGCAATAAAGAATGGGGATTAATGAATGCCAGAAATGGTTTGTAGAAATAAAGATCAGGAAAGCATTTAATACTGTGCATATTTAATAATGTGCATATTTAATAACGTGCAGTAATTGCCTTTCTAATGCTATTCTCCTATGGCAAGTTTAATTTGATGTTAATGGAACTACTTCAATTTATGCCAGATTCTTTTTCTACTGTAACATTCCCAAGTGCAGGTATCTTAGCTTCTTACCAGTACAGAAACTACAAATGGGTGACAAAGTTTAAGAAAGATGACCATATTAACAGCTCAATTATAATAACTCTTGGTTCTCATACTGGTAGCATCAACAAAACTCAGCAAGATTTAAAGAGCACACTTAAACTCTTCAGTTTGGTTTGCTTTTCGGGCTATTATTCCACAGTGAAGCAGGTAGCCCCTGCAGCCCATGAAGAACCAAACCACAGCCTGAGGAGGCCCCTCACACTGAAGGATATGTATCCTGAGTGGAGCTTCAGCCTATAGAGAACCCATGCCAGAGCAGGCTCTTGGCAGGAAGCTCAACCCATGAGGGACCCAGGCTGGAGCAATCTCTTCCTGAAGGACAGTACCCATGGGAGGGAAAGGCGTGAAGAGGAAGAAAAAGCAGAGACAAACTGTGTTGGACCGATCACAAATCCCCTATTCCCCATCCCGCTGCATCACTTTGGGTGGTGAGGAGGTAGAAAAGTCAGGAATGAATTTGCACCTGTCAAAGAGAGGGGTGTGGGGGAAGGTGTTTTTAGTTTTGTCTTTGTTTCTCACCATCCCACTCTATTTTTAAAGGGCAGTAAATTGTGTTCAGGCTGAGTCAGTTTTGCCTGTGACAGTAATGGGTAAGTGATCTTCCTGACTTTACATCAACTCACAAGCTTTTCCATCTTATTTTCTTCTCCTGGTCTGTTCAGACGGTGGAGTGAAAGAGAAGCTGTTTGGGCATCTGACAGTCAACCCAAGGTCACCCTACCACAGTACTTTTAGAGACTGGGTTTGTTTGGACACTTCACCATCATGGATCCTTCTTGTCCTATTAGCAGTAGAAACTAACCACAAAAATGGCACTTACTGCATATTTCTGAGACATATGATACTCCTCCATTCATTAGATGCCTCTACTTGAAACACATTCAGCATTTACCTTAATTTACATCATCTGACAGATATTTTTCCCAAGTAGCTTTACCTACAATTACACATATGCTACAAACAGCTGCCTCATCATCAAACACATTGGTTACATTTACTGCTTACTTTAAGGGGACAAAATAGTGAGCACCTGAAATTTCATCCAGAACTTTAATTTCTGTAATTGGATACAGGTGATCTATAGATACATACTATTTATCTCATCTGCATCGAAAATTTTAGAAGGTGTTTTATTTGTACCAAATCCGTATTCCCAGTGTTTATGACTTGGTTATAACAAAACCAGAAAATCTGTTCTCATATTCCCACTGTCTATTTAAAATTTATGATGCAGCAAGATATGTCATTTTAAATAACAACCACTAGAGCTAGAACAAATTTCTGCTATACCTATTTTGTTTTCTCAAGTCAGATGTTACAGTATATTCAAAGTCACACACGTAGATGTTACCAGATTAAGAATTATAGTGCTGATTAAGCTGTGAAAACAGTAAACCAAACCTGTAATGCCTAACAGCCTCCTTGTCTTCCAGTACTGATTTGGAGAACAACACAAGATATTGCTCTACCAAATTTCTCATCAGAATCATACATGTGAACACAAACAGGAAAGGACTTACACAGGGTCATAAAGCTCATTTCCTTGAAAGCATGGGTGTGCCACCCAGGAATGCCTTTCAGAAACCTGTCAAACTCCATCCCAAAAACAACTAGTTATTCTAACTTTCATTTACATTTATTACTGTCCACCTTATCACCACCTATTCTCACCATAACTTGACCACATATAATCCTATTCTGCTTACCACCTAGTATATTCATAGAGAACTAGAATAGCCCCCTTCAGCCTTCCTTTTGCTAAGATGAACAGGCTTTCACCTTCTTCTTACGTGTCCTCCATTTTACTCAATATTTTAATATCACTTCTTTGCACTTGTTCAATTTTCATTTTCTCCTTACTACAAAGGACTGGAACTGCACACAGAGTTTCAGGAAACCTACAGTTATATTCATCCTGCCCTATCTTTCCTGGATACATTTTTATTAGATGGATATAGAATTTATCAATTTTTCTTTCTTTTTGTTGTGGTTCAGCCCCAGGCAGAGGCTGAGCACTACCAGCCGCTCGCTCGCTCCTCTTCACAAGGAGAGGAAGCAGACCCAGGCCCGCGGGTTGGGACAAAGACAGTTTACTGATCAGCACTTGGAGAGAGGAACAACAACAGACACACGCAGACACTGATAACACAAAGCACCTCACCAACTGACGGGACGCTTGCAAAGACCGCTGTACCATCACAAGGCCATGCAACCAACCAACCCCTGCCTCTGCGCCACCAGCCCCTTTTATAGGGGCTTGATTGATGTCAGGGGGTGTGGAAACAGCCCCGGCCAACTCATCTCACCTGTGCCGGCTGCCGGGAAACCAGCCCCAGCCAACCCAGCTCACCTGTGCCGGCTGCCGGGGGAAATCAGCTCTGTCCTGGCCAGAACTTGGATGCTGTTTCATTAGCAACTCTTTTAAAATTAACCACTTCTTTCTCTAATTTAAGCATCACTTATTTGATGTTACTATACCAAATTCTGTAATGAAATCCAAATAGAGAAGTTGCATTGTGTCATCTTACTTTTAAAATGGTACTAAATCAAAGAGAGTAGCAACATTGACTTTGTGCAATCTATATTTCAAAAACCACTGTAGAATTTTAACCCAATTTTAATCCACGTATTTAAGGTGCATTTCTGTCGGTAGGCTTGAAGGCAATTGTGGCAGTTTTATTGACCTGTAATTTTCATGATGACTTTTGTCTGCTTCTAAAATGCTTCTTCATTTTTACCTCTGCTGACCTCTGAAAAACCCTTGCTTTGTTCAAAATGTTTGCTACTGAGGCCACAGAAGTTCTGAGAATTCTGAGATGGAAATTATCATATCAACTCCACGCCTGAATATTAACCACCTAAATGTCTAGCCTATTGACATGACTGCAGTTCACATGCTCTCACTCCATTATCCCTCTCACCTCAATGTCACTGCTTTTATTGAAAAACCATGTAGTTAGTTCTGGGCTGCCAGACCTACAGAATCCTTTTGCTTTTTCACCTTATCTAAGTGTTCATCTTAGAACCATAGGAGTTGTTAGGGTTGGAAGGAGCCTCAAAGATCATCTAGTTCCAACCCCCCTTGCCATGGGCAGGGACACCCTTCACTAGACCAGGCTGCTCAAAGCCCTGTCCAACCCAGCCCTGAACACTGCCAGGGAGGGGGCAGCCACCACTTCCCTGGGTAACTGGGACAGTGACTCACCACCTTCACAGCGAATTATTTTTCCTAATATCTGATCTAAATCCACCTCCTTCAGCTTAAGGTCATCACCCCCTGTCCTATCACTACATGCCATTGTAAACAATCCCTCTCCATCTTCTTTTCCTTACAAGGTGCTTACTCAGCTAAAGAGGTTTTTCCTCTTAGTTGAATTAAGTTTTCCTACCACATTTGCAAGTGTTCTCTATATTCTGGTTTCTGAGCTCTGGGGTTGTTTAAGCATGTGGAAAAGTAGGCTCAACAAAGATCTTATCACTCTATGACAACCTGAAAAGTAGTTAAAAAAAATTAAAAAATAAAATAAAATAGTCGTCTTCTCCCAAGTAACCTGCTGAAGGATCATTATTTACAGGGGCTTGGTTGATGTCAGGTGATGTGGAAAACAGCCCAGGCCAACTCAGCTCACCTGTGCTGGCTGCTTGGGAAAGTCCTCAATCCTGGCCAGAACCGGGACAAAGAGATAAAATGAAATGGCCTCAAGCTGCAAAAGGGATAGTTTAGACTGGATATTGGGAAAAATTTCTTCCCTGAAAGGGTTGTCATGAGCTGGAACAGACTGCCCAGGGAACTAGTTGAGTCACCATCCCTGGAAGTATTTAAAAGACATACAGATCTGATATTTTTGGACACGATCTAGTGATAGAATTTAAAGCGTTAGGTTTGTGGTTGAACTCAATGATCTTAAGGACCTTTTCCAACTTAAATTTCTGGACCATGTTTTTTATACTATTAGTCAGAAATCACATGAAAAACAATCATGTGTGTGGATACATTAGTTCTCTAAACCTTAATTAAAACCAAAAGTTTGATTTCCCATTTGAAACAGAAGATACTTTGTCCATTCACCTATAGGTGTGTGTCTGTGTAGAGAGATGTACACATGCACACACTCCTCCCCTCCCTGCGAGCCTAGCGTCACAGAGAATCCAAGAGACACTGGGAGGTAAGAACCAAACTTTTTTCTGCTGCTCTGCTGGCTTTGACAGGGTTAAGTGAGTGCTCCTCATATTGTACATTTGTACTGCTGGTTCAGATAAATGGGTTTCATTTTATTGTTTACTTGTACTTGATAAGGTTCTTGGATTGATTCCGGTGGCTCTCAATGCCTTCCAGGCACAGGATGTTATTCTTACTACTGCCCCCAATGCCTTTCACAACACAGCGGTTTTCTCAAAGGCAGGCATTGTGAAACTAAAATGTTAGCAAAACCAGTTTCTACATTTTTGTAAAATGAAGAAAATTCTGTGAAATAAAATCAATTCCGTGCCAGCACAATATCCATAAGGATCAGAAATATCAGGAGAGCTAGAAAAAAGATTATTTTTTCCCTCTTCTATCAGTGTGGGACATGATGAAGGCACAAGACTCACCTTGTTAACCCATAGCTAAAAAATGTGTTTCAAATCACAGAAGCTGAATCACAGGCAAGTATTTTTTAATTGAATCAATTAATTAGCAGCCACAGCAAATCAGGTTCCTGTAGCTGAAAAAAGTGTGTCTCTCACCTCATTCATCTTCATCTCAAATACAGTTATTATTAATGTCTGGACAACTCCAAAAGGATTTGCATTACTTTGAGCTGGGAAATACAGTAACTCCAATGATTTCAACAGGAGAGCAAAATCATGGTTTTTCTGCATCATTTCCTCACCTTGCCACCGACTTGCATGGTCTCAAAATGTTTGTCTCTGTATACATTCATCTTGCATACTATCTGTAATAAGATGGATACTAACATTTAATTGCCTAACAGAATTGTCAGTAATATCCCTCACTATTTTAAGAAGTTCATTTTTTAATTAATTTAGAGAAGCCAGAGAACTGATTTATTATCCATACAGTTCAGTTATTGTTTTGAACCTCCAAAACCAGGCCCATCTTTTTGAGCCATGTGGAAATTCTTGCTAGAGTGGCAATGCACAGAATTTCTGCTTATGCTCTGAGAAAATGCAGAGGTCATTAAAATAACTGAAGTTTTAAAATATTTCCCTGCTTTTTGTGTTAACCTGGATAGTACTTTACCTACATGAGTTGGCCCCTAGCTTTCAGAACTGGTCAGAGTCTGCAAGGGCTATTTAAAACTTCTGACTTTTTCTGGAATCTCACTCATCTCTTTTCTCCATGCAAGCCTGCTGTGAGTTGGAGCTTGAGGACTGGCTACACAGAATAGCTCCCACATTGCAACAGCAAGTGTGTTACAACACCTGTCTCAGGCATTCTGCCTTCCTAGGGAATCCTGCCCCACGGAAAGCACCTGAGGCCTGACTGCAGAGGTGGCCAATACCCATACCAGTATCTGTGAGGAGCATCTCACACATCTGCCACAGCTACCTTTACCAGAGCTTACCAGTCATCGCGTGTTCTCTCCTTGGCTTCCACAACTCAGCAGCCAATACTCTCACTTCAGCTATGACTAGTGTTAACTGCCAGAGGAGCACTAGCGTAATCACAGCAAGTATGACAGGAATCACAAATCACAATGTTTACTAACCTAAGAGTACTATTTACTCTGGCTAAACACCTTCCCACAGAGCTCGTAACCTGGTGAGAAGGAAATGCCAGAGTAGGTGTTTCCAATTCTTTCTTCACAAGATACATCCACCCTCTCCCAATGTCTACGGAGACAACTACCTCTGGTGAGGTTTCACATGTCTGCATCCTCTACATGTATATAAAACAGACAGTAGTAACCAGTACTCCTCAAATCAAACTGATACTAATTTTTCTAGGCAAACTGCAACAGTATCATATGGGAAAAAAATTAAAGCCCCACTCAAAATAACATCACTTGGCCTCAAATCCTGGAAGCAGGAGATACAGATTCAAAATCAGAGTGTGCAGGGCATCAAATCCTGGTCTGTGTCTTAAGTGCTATGATAAAAAGGTGAAGGATGCTTGGGTCAAGGGAATTACGTCAAGTAGGCTAGTTTAGAAATATTTTCTGAATAACTCTTTGGCTTACCATAGAGCAATATGTTCAGCACCATCTTCCTACATTCAGGGCCAGTTCTTTTATACTCAGGAGGAATTTCACACCTGTGCCTGAGCTTTCCTTTCAAATTAGCTGCTCATCAACTCTATTACTAAACAAACATGAAGCAGCTGTAGCTCTCAGACTATGATTAAAATTAAACCCTTCAAATCCAGCCTAGCTTAGAGAACCTCTGTACAGTTGTTCTCCATTGATTAACTCCAACTGGCTTCTACTAAAACTAATCTATTAAGAGTCTGAAAAAGCTTCTAAAAAAGCATTTCACATAAAGGGGATCCAAATGATATTTCAAGTAAAACATGAAAAGATGATCCACTAAAACATTTTAAGAAAAATAAATAATTCATAATTTTAAATTGCCTTTTTTTATTTTTTTCCATTTTGCCTTAGAGCAGTTAAACTGCAGATTATTTTATTGATTCAGTATTTGTTGTTTTGCTTTTCACAAGACTGGAAAAACAATATTGGTCTTCCAAGGGAGGCAAGGGAAGGTGCTGAGCACAACAAACCACTCAGCCCGCTATCAGCTGCTTGCACCACCTATGGCAAAATCCTGAGTGCTGACCAGAGAGCTGGGTTCCAGCTAAGCTACAGACAGGGTTTCGATCTGAACTTTCCAGAATACATACCCCCTCGGTGCAGTCAATGAAATACAGGAAAACACAAACAGGCCTGATCCATAGCTCTGTGTTACCCTGTGTAATCATAACGTAACACTTAACATTACAGAGCTAGAAAGTCAGCTACAGAGGAGGCAAACGAGTCTTCTGCATGGACCTTGCAAACCTTTCAGGTAATGCTGCTTTGCCTTTACAACTTCTTAAGAGAAAGTACACACCTGCATTTGGACCTCTCTGCTGCTCATAAATATAAGCAATACTATTCCAATCACATCCTTTGTTTATATTTTTATGTTGAAAAGTTTTGCCTCAAGATCCGCATCACTTTAACCAGTAGGACTAAAGGGCTAAGTCCTCTCCATGTAAGAGTATAGTTAAATTACCAGTATTTCACTGGAACCTGAAAAACACCAGAAATGTACCTTCATTACTATTCTCATGACTCTGCTCTCCACCAGCTCACTGACTTCAGCATTTAAAGTCTGTCAACACCTTCCCCACATGATGAGTTGGATGGGATTCACTTGGACACTGTCTCCATCTCCACTTGTCCCTGAAAGAACACACAAAATATGCAACTGCTCAAAAAGAAACTCATAATACCATTTAAGAGTTATGAGACAATGGCCTGAGGCACTGCATGATCCCAGCACTAAGGATCTGTCTCTGAGCCAGATGGACAGTCACCAAAAACTGGCATACAATTGAGGAAACTGCCTCATTCAGTTATCAGGATTCTAACACCTTTAAAAGCCACACCAAAGTAATGTTAAAAAAATAGAGATGTCTATAGCTCTTTTATGGGAGATACAAAGGGATAAAGGCAAAACTTCTGTGGGTTGGCTTATGTTTCAAGTAAGAATGCAGGCAGGATACAGCACCCAGCCTGTATAGGGAATCTTTCCTCTTCAGAAAGAGGAAGAAACAGGAGACCCCAAGGATCTGACCCTTCAGACATCATCCAAGAAGATGGCTACATTGCATTTCTCATGCCAAGAGTAGACCACAACCCCAGCAGTAGCCAAAACCATGTCACCAGTCCAGCTAGGATTATTCCCCAGTCTCTGTACTGAGAGACACTTTGTAGAGACAAAAGACAGTACTATGCATTCAGATAAAATGAACACTGCCACCAACATCAAAGAAGGCATTCAGAAAAAAAGCACCCATCTCCAGCTGCTTCCCACTACCAAGAGACTCACAGGTAACCTGTAAGAAAGCACACCAACTCCAGATAACTGTCATCTGAATCTCACTCCCACACTGATACGCCCATCTGTGAAGGTATCACTGGTACAAGGCTTAGATGTAATTTACTCTCTAGTTCATCAACTTCAGAGATAGCTAGAGTAAGGTGCAAAAGCTGGTAAATAGGCATTCAGCCTGTTAGGAGCTGTAGTTTTGGCAGTAAGGCAGATAAAGACAAACCCAGACAATGTATATTTTATATCCAGTCTTAGTATGCATCTACCTGCTGCAGATAGAACTGATCAAGCGGATGGCTGCTTCTCACTCTAGCATCACGTTTGAAACAACAGCTGCTTTTACACATTCTTTCAAAAATACACAAAATCTGGACAGTCCTGTCACATGCCTCCACGTGCAGAAGGGGAAACAGGTGTCACAAATATTCTTATCATCTCTTATCAGCACCCACACCCTGAGAATTAAAGGGAAAAAAGACCTGGCACATTCAGGTCAGAGGGGTGAGACAGTTGCTAGGTAAAGCAAAGAAGGGGATTTCACTGAGCATCCAGAAGCCTGACAGGTCTCCTTCCATTTTTCCCTTGGTTGAGTTGTCACTGTCATTTGGGGGACCAAGTGCTCTGTCCACGGGCATGGGTTCAGGTAAGTTTGGTCTTACACTGCTACAAACCCTCGCTTTTTAATAACCACGTTGCTTTGGACACAGTGATTCCTCGGGGCGCAGTTGTTTCCCACTGCCTTTAGCATGTCAGGTCACAGTGTGGTCAGTGTTTGTGCTTGTTGTCTTCCTGTGAGCAATCTGTCTCACACCATCACCCAAGCAGACAGAGGAGTGCAGTAAGTCTGAACTGACACTGAAGCTTTCCAGGCTGCAGTAAACTACCATGAACAGTGTTTCAAACAATATTTGAAAATATGATGTGGTTATGAACCTTGACTGTTACACACTGCTACCAAGACGGGCAGTGCTTTATGCACCCCCTCAGCCCTGAGAAGCAGCTGATCCATGCACAAACATCCTCTCCTCTTTTTGAAGTGCAGCACAGCACTGAAGCTCTATTAAGAGCAGCCTGGCTTGCAGGACTCACTTCTTGCCTCTCACCACAAGACTAACAACACTACTTGCACCCAAAAAAAACCCTGCTCTGTTTAAACAACATGACTGTGCCAGTCCTTGATTTTCATGTCACTGAGCTGGGGTGGGACCAGGGGTGGGGGGGTCTATGTGGAGATGGGAATGAACCATTGTTCTGTTGTTTTTTCACTACAATTTCAGCCAGATTCATATGACATCTTCTAATATCCCCTCTGTAGTGAGGGGGCCTCTGGACTCACTGGGACAGACTGTTTGCCTTGCTCAGAACACAAGGAATCTCCCTGTCTCCAAAGAAAAATTAGGTACATGGCTATAGTGTTCATAGCCTACATACCTGACCATAGATCTATAGATTGCCTACTGCTACTGCTGAGACCCTGGGCATTATGGTATTTAACTAGACTGCCTGTGACTTTCCACTGTATATCAGTGGAATATATATGTTCAACATATGTATATGAATACATATGTACAATATATGTCCCATTGATGGCCCTGGCAGAGCTAGATATTTTGTACCTCCTAGATATGGCAATTCTGGACAGTGATGAAACCTAAGCTACATCTTGGTCATGTGCAACAAAGACTTCAGCAACCATGGACATGACCAATGTTGAATTATTCCCAGATCTGGAACTGACTCCTGCCTACCACAGGACTAAACACCTGAAGCAGGTCTGGGAGAATTTACAGTCTGGTGTTCTGGACCGGTCACAGCAGGTCCTCACACAATTCTTCTAAGGGCTCCATACCCCAAAACAAGCCACAGAGCAGTATGGATATGGCTCAATGCTCCACTAAGAAGTTAATTGTATAAATTACATCCCATCTACTGCATACACCAGAAAGTGTGCTTGGATTAGTCCCCAGGACTCTGTTCCAGCCAGACAGTACTTTGGGATGCACTCAAACACCTCGGCCCGTCTCACAAACTTCACCTTTTAAGATCTAAACCACATCATGCCTTGTCACAACACAGTTTCATGAAGCTGTGACTGCAAAAAGACTATTTTTATATTTGGCAAATTAGATTGGGGATTTTTCAGGACCAGCGAGATTCCTTCAGCAAAAGAAAACTTAACTGGGAAAAATATTTCTCACTGTATCTAGACTGTGAGAACAGCACTGACATACACTGAGAGTATGTTGTGGGGAAAACAACCTGGAAGCAGGTGATGCATACTGACATGGTGCCTCTCCTTTCTCTCAGGATCAGAATATGGGAAGATCAGCAGTTTCAGCTCCCACTCACTTACCTGCTGTGACAGGACACAAGCCAACAGATGTTGCCAACTCAAAGCACTCAACAATCATTAGTCAGGCTAAAAAACTCACAACAATGGCTCTTAAAGGAGTTTTTTTTTTATTTTAAAAAAAGCAATAGATGTGGTCTTCTTTTGTTCTTCCTTTCAAATGTTTAGTTTTATGTGTCTTTGCAACTATGAGGGACAGGAATTCTGGACTGCATTGTGTTTTTTCAGTGGAAGCTGAAAATTTGACATAATTCATTCAAGTTACTGAAGCTTAAAAAACAGCCAAGCACACTGGATGGTGAATGCTGCCATCTCTGGCTGCCATATTTCAAAACAGTTTCTATATACTGTGCTTTGGGTGAGAAACTTAATTTCCCATTGTCAAGAAGGAAGGGATGATTGTAAACTCAGCACCTGTTTGTTCTGCGTGTGCTGCTTTTAGAAAGGATAACACAAAAATCTGAGCAAAATTAAAACCAAAAGTAGAAGAAGATACCGCTGATAGTCCTGATTATGGCAAAGATCAGGAAGTTCTACATTTGCCTTTCAGGTCTTTAACTGCCACATCTAATAAAGATTGTCACTAGTTGGAGGCTTTCTGGATGAAAAAACAAGTCAGTACAGTCTGATTCAGGCCCTCACCAATGAGCAGGAGTTAAATGTCTTTGTGTCTCACCTGTATTTGTCCCAAAAAGGCTGGGGGGGGGGGGAACCCCACGAGGGGAACCACTGTCACTTACATTTTATGCATTTCCAAGGAAGTCAGTGGCCAGGGATAATGAACAGTTCAGAATTCCCCGAGCACAAGAAGTTTTTTTATCTTTGCCTACACTATACCTATCCTATAATGCAGTAGTCTATAGGTCTCACTTCCACCTCCACAATTGCTGAGCCCATACAAAAGCATTTTTACAGGATATTCACTGCCACTGCATTAGTAAAAATTGCCATTTTGCAGAAGAGCATCTGAATTCAGGACAAATTACACAGAATCAGGAGCTATGGAGGACAAGAGAGGAAAATCACTTACAACAGCTCTTCAAATTCAAATGGGCAATGAAAACCATCATAGCGGGTAAATGCTCCAGTCCTGTTACCAAAAAAAAATAAAAGCAAATTGACATTATATGGCAATCCTGAGGGGGAGGAAATGTAATTTAAAAAGAAAAAGTGTACAGTTTTATGACCAGGAAGACAGCAGCACTGAAAATGAACACCCTGCCGTGGATTCATTCTCCTTTCTAGTCCTGCCAATTCATATCTCCCCTGAATGTATAAAGGACACCTATGTAGTTGCAAAAGACATGGAGCAAGAAAAATATATAGCCCAAAGGGAAGTCACTTACCCTTGGCGGGGGGGAAAGGCTTAACTTTGATAAGCCCCTTCTCAGAAAGAATGCTGTGACGGTGAGTATACTCTTCCTAAACCTTGCAAAACCACCTGTTTATTTCACACTAAGTCCCCAAAGAAATACAAAAGAGAATAAACCTTTCTTGAAACACTCTAAATAAAAGCACTGGTTAGAAACCGTATTTAACTTAAGATTAATTACAACCTTAAAAAGAGCAACCACAACAATGCTACATACACGTGAAATGGCAACTCTATCCCCATGGATGCTGTGGCTTTTCTAATGAGAGAAACAAACTCGACTGCATATAACAAGGGAAACGAGGCTCACTGGAGACAAGAAAAAAAGGGTGTCCCAGAGAGGGAACAGTCTGCATATGAACACAGCACAAAGCAGGTAACTTGCCATAAAAATCCTACCATGTTCAATTTATAGTTGAGTCTACTTTGCCATGCAGTACCAGTGAATAAGGCACTGCATTTGCATCATACATGCCAGCTATTTGTCAGAAAATGTCAAAAAACATCAAATACATTCAACTTACAGAATCAAATTTCCATCCCATAAAAACTGAAATTGTGGTGTATAGCAATAAACTGCTTCTTAAGCACTAGAAGTAATGTGGTTTGATTTTTCACTC
Organism: Heliornis fulica; assembly: GCA_013399135.1. NCBI lineage: Eukaryota > Metazoa > Chordata > Aves > Gruiformes > Heliornithidae > Heliornis > Heliornis fulica. The sequence goes on from VXBZ01000835.1 coordinate 144,242, forward strand.
ATTAGTGTGCTATGATTTACTAGGAGTTTTTCCTCACAGACTCCCTTCTGCGTCAGGGTTCTCCCCCATCTCTAGTTAGATGGGAGTTCATATTGCAACCCTCCCCTCGATCAGGGAAGTTGTAAGTCTTTTTCCTACTTACCTAACAGTTTCAGAACTCACTAGAGCTCTATTATCATTGTGATCTCCAACTGACTGTTAAATTAGAACAAAACTGGCCAGTTAATAAAATTTGATAAAGAAACAGACTAAAAGACAGAGGAAAATGTGTTTATACACATAAAAAAATGTCCATAAGGCACTGGGATAAAATTCAGAGCAATTAGTGGTAAATAATAACAGAATTTGCAGAAGTACACATGATCAAGCATTTGGGATGACAAGCAGAGACCAGAGGGCCTAAGACAAAGTAAACACCAAGTTTACTTGGTGAGAGAGTTGGCATCTGCACGAGATCATGGTACATTNCGATCAAGCATTTGGGATGAAAAGCAGAGACCAGAGGTCCTAAGACAAAGTAAACACCAAGCAGAGTTGGCATCTGCACGAGATCACGGTACATTCATTCACAGTTGCCATTTGTTGCGTATTTGTGTTTCACATTCCACAGTGTCCTGCAGAAAGGGATTCTGGTGAGTGCTGTTCCCCATAGCCAAACTGGAGAGAAAAGTCTCAATGCCCAGAGAAGCAGATATTGAGAAGATCTGGCCAGCTAAAAAAAAAGCCACAAAAAATTTGCAGAGTGACAGCAGAGGAACATGAGGCAATGATCAGGTAAGGCAGAAAAAAGCTAAGAAGCCACAACCACCACAAGATCCTCTGAACGAGGGATGCTGAGGATTGGGGGGTCCAAGCTGGGGCTCCAACCTGCCCCTGAAAGGCTGAGAAGCCCTTCCTATTTCCTAAATACTCTAGTATAAAATAAGCTGAATAGTAGAAATTCCATTTTCAGAATATTTACCCACCTGTGCTAAAAATCTTACTCTAAAGCTTTAGGTTTTAAAAAAGGTGATTTCGGGTCAGATTTAAAATTTAGAAGTTATAATAAAACCATTTTCCTCAAGCAGTATTAAAAATGCCAAGAATCAAATCAGCTTTTTATTTGCATCTGTCATGTCACTGCAGTATGCAACATCATGTCCTAGGGATGCTTCAAAACTCACACACAACTGCTGATGAACATTAGGAGAAACCACCACAACATTCTAGTGTATGCACTTTGTCCCACTGGGGAAAATTAAAATATAGTTGCTCTGGTTATAACTCACATCAGATTTCGTTCCTTCTGTAAATGAGTAAACAAAACTATATCAATCTTGGCTGTTACATCAGTCAGCAGCTTCGATATTGCACAAGGGCCCCATACTTATAAATGAAAGCAAAAGCAAAAAAAAAGCACATAAACTATCTGTCAACTCTGCTATCAAGAGAGCTAATTCAAGTTTCTCTGGTTTGGGGAGGTATTTTAATATTTCTGAACATAAACAAACAAGCAAGAAAGAAGAAAACTCCAAATCACTCAAGTTTTGGTTTAGGGAGTTATGACATTAGGCTGTATCCATGGAGGCTCAGCCTCAGCATTGCACGCTCATCAATGCCGAGCATTTGGGGAAACGTTATTTGTAATGATCCCCTGAAACGTAACGTGAATGATGAAAGGGCTCTTTTTGCAAATGACACCTCAGCCAATCTGCCCCATCTGCATGAGAGACGGCAAACGATTTCACTCTTTAGGCATGCAAAATAAAATGCACATGCGGCACATTCCAAGCTGGCAGGAAAATCCAGCCATTAAAAAAGTGATTTGTTTTCTACATTTACAAACACAAAGGCTCCATTTATTTCCATTGCCATAAAGAAAATGAACGGGTATATTTTTTAAACAATCATAGCCAGCACATTTTGGAAATGTTTTAATTTCAAAAATACTAACTAGCAAATTAGAGTTTAAATAGCTTTTCTAAAGCTCCACCATTTTAGATACAGTGTTCTGATTGATGGCATCACTTTGCCCTATGTGAAAAGGTTTTACTGCCTTCTGTATATACGGTCGTCATGCCTGTTTGTTGATGGAGTCACTAAATTAAAGAAGAAACCTAAACTATGTGAATTTTAAATACAACTATATTCATTAACAAGATGATATGTTTTGCATTATGGCAGCCTGAAAAAAATCTTCATTTCTTTCAAAATTAGAAATTTATGGTTGCTGTCCTTCTCTTTCCCTCTTTCTCTTCATAATGGGGGAAACAGAATAGCAAATAAAGAAAATAGCAAATACAATTGATTTAGCCCCATCCTAAGAAAGCTTATAAATATGCTTGACTTTACACTGAATGAGTTGCTTAATTGAACTCACTGGGACTATTTCCAATGCAAAAATATAATCATGTGTGTAATTCTTTTAGGGATCAGGGTATATAAGGGTGATTTGTAATGAAAATAAAACTACTTGGTTTTTATAAATACCTTAATCTGCATTTATTTTTGTGGCTACAGCAGCATCTGGTGGACAAATAGCAAAATATAAATCCCATGCACTTCTCCCATATGACACCAACTGTTACTCCTTGGTTTTATGTCTCTCCTATGAAGACAGGATGAGAGAGTTGGGCTTGTTCAGCCTGGAGAAGAGAAGGCTCCAGGCAGACCTTATGGAGCCTTCCAAAAAAGGCAGCCTACAAAAAAGCTGGAGAAATGCTGTTTACAAAAGTTTGTAGTGACAGGATGAGGCATAATGGTTTTACGCTGAAAGAGGGTAGATTTAGGTCAGATATTAGGAAGAAAGTCTTTATTGCAAGGATGGTAAGGCACTGGAACAGACTGCCCAGAGAAGCTGTGGATGCCCTCTCCTTTCAAATATTCAAGGCCAGGTTGGATGGGGCTTTGAGCCACAACTTGGTCTAGTAGAGGGTGTTGCTGCCCATGACAGGAGGGTGGAATTAGACTTTAAGGACCCTTCCAACCCAAAAAGTCTATGATTCTATGATACCCGTTTAGAGCCAGCAAAACAGTATTTAAGAATGAGAGTCAAATACAATTTAAACTGTATTTACTAAAAATACTCAATGCTGAGTCTAGCTTGATATCCAAAGTGCTGGAGAGAGACATGAGAATGTAGAAAAAAAACATTAATATATTGCCTAAAATGTTTTAACAGTGAACAGGTAATAGGACAAGGGGGAATGGCCTCAAGATGTGCCAGGGCAGGTTCAGATGAGATGTTAGGAAACAGTTCTTCACCAGAAGAGTTGTCAGGATGTGGAACAGGCTGCCCAGGGAGGTGGTTGATTCACCATGCCTGGGTGTATTTCAAACAGATGAAGTGCTCGGGAATATGGTTTAGGACAGGACTAGTACAGTTGAACTCAGTGGTCTTAAAGGTATTTTCCAATCTAGTCATTCTGTGATTCTGTGACACGGTGGTATTGGACAGACGGTTGGACTTGATGGTCTTTTCCAACCTTAACATTTCTATCATTGTATGACCAAAGAACAATAATTTTATTATTGGCTGTAAAATTCTAAGATAGTGTGAAATGGTTTCTAGAATTGTGGCAACAATCTCTAACAGAGAATGCACTTGGAGTGAGGTTGAAAACAATGGATGGACTGCCAGTGGTCTGACTGTATCTCAACCTCGTTATTTGGAAACCATGATCTTCTCTGGTCCTTTGCATACTGCAAGATGTGCAGGACCTTCACAACATGACTGCATACAAGGCTTTACTAATGCAGTACTTCCCTGATTGAAGTTCTATGCAGAGATCAGAAGTGGTCAGAAAGCTGCCTATCTGCCTGCAGCTTTCTGTACCGCCTATTACTTTAGCTTTTACTACAAGAACTAATTGCAAGATGCAAATTCCCGGGACTGTCAAGTTAATAAATTAATAAAATCACACCCTGTCTACCACAGAAACACACTACCTCAAGTTATCTGCTTCCCAAAAATTCACTTACAAACTGCAACAGATGAACACACTAGCAAGAAAGTAGAATGCCAGAGACACAGAAACAGTATTTTGAATTTACATGCACCAGCAGCTTGATTCAAGTATTGCTTTTGCTGACAAGACCCTGCCTATTCCCACCACCTCCTCCCCAAAGCTCCAAATGTGAATCTTGCCAAAACCTCCTGTGTACTACTGTTGCTTTCTTTACCTGGCAGGCATAACCACTTAAACTTCACCAATAAAAACACGGAGTTAGGCATACAGACTGAAATTGAAAGCATTTTGCTTATAAGGGGAGGGTCCTGGACCCAAAGTCTATGTGGAAGACAGTTTTATCACCTGGCCATGATTTCAGGGATTCTAAAGACCCTGACATAACCATGCATAAGACACTGACTCCTTACTTGTAGAGGATAACTTTGAGGTGCTGAGAACTTGCATGCATAGACAGGTAATGAAAACAGAACCTAAAAGGAAGCAACACAATACAAGCATCTCTGTTCATGTACACGTAAGACAAGATTTGAGAATGATGGTATCTTTAATTTGACCAGCTAATATAACCAGCAGACCACCTTTTGGGCAGAAAACCCTTTCCATTAGTGTGAAGTAGGAACAGACTAAAAGACTGAACACAAATTACTGTTCAAATTGTGAGTCTAATCACTCATGTACTAGCAAGGCCATTCCCCAAAGACAAAAAAAATGGTACTTTTTGAGGTGGTTGTAAGATAACTGCATCAAAGAAAGGTGGTTACACCTAGGAGAAAGCCTGAGGCAGATTTTACTCTGTGGAATACCAAGTGACTAACTGGGTGGGAAAATGTCATAAATCTTAGTCTGCCCTCATTTGGTACACTTGTGTTGACTTACAAGCTTCGTTTCCCCAACTTGTCCTCGCAGGCTTCCCTCAAAACTTTTGTTCCTGCAGCAGCATGGCCTGGTGCCTGGCCCTCAGTTAATGCCACTGCAGCATCACCTCCACCACTCAGCCCTGCGGGCAAGGCCTGCTGCCCTTGGCAGAGGACACAAGTTCAAGTGTGCTGCCTTGCTTTCACTAGACAGACACACACACACACACGGGCAGGCTGTACAGCAGCAGAGGAAGCTGCTGGCTCTTCGTCCCTTGGTGGAGCCCTGCAAAGCTCTAGAGCACCCTGCGGCGCCCAGCCAGACCCCGAGGAGGAGAATGCCGCAGAATAAGCTCTTAAATATCACTTTAAGCGTCAAACACCCTCTTGGGCCCGCTACGCGTGAAACCCTGTCGCCGACGCGACTCCCTGCCTATAGCGCATGCGCTGGCGCAGGGCCTACGCGCCCTCAGGCGGGCGGTGTGCGCATGCTCGGGAAGGAGCGGAGCGAGGGCGGAAGGGAAGGTTGGCGCTTTGAGGCTTCCGTCGGCTCGGCGGGGCGTAGCGTAGCGTAAGTACGTCATCGTTTGTTTGGCGCAGCCCGGAATGGCGGAGTATTCTTGTGTCAAGTCCACCAAGCTCGTCCTCAAAGGGGCGAAAGAGAAGAGGTGAGTGGGCCACGAGCTGGCCCTGCCCTGCACCGCCGCGTTAGGGGTGCTGGGGCCCGGAACCCCGGCTTAGCTCCTTCCCCGCGCTGCGCCGGGGTCGTGTCGGAGGCTGGGCTGAAGCCTCTCAGGCCGAGCACCCCGCCCAGTCCCGGTTGTCGGCGTCTCGGCTCCCAGCCGGTGCCGGCGTCCTGCTCCCGCGGGGTTTGGGAGCGAGGCGGTGGGAGAGTCGGGCCGGAGGTGCGTTCTTACTGCTTTGGGCCTCCTCCCTTGCAGCAAGAAGAAACACAAAGAGAAGAAAAGGAAAAGGGAAGAGGATGCAGCGGAGCAACTCGATGCCGTCGGTGAGCTGCTGTGCGGGAGTTAGGTGGCGGGATGTGAAGGGGACAGCAGAGGCTGAAGATGTATGAAGACACACACTCACCTAGTGGTATTTGCTTCAGCAGGAGAAGCTTTAGCATTGTAATGCTGTTATTGAGTGTGCTGCTAAGTAAATAATTTACCTTTTCCATTAGTATTTTTTGTGGTTTAACCTGGTCAGCAGCTAAAAGAGCCACATAGCTCACGCTCTCTCCCCAGTGGGATGGGGGAGAGAACAGAAAATGGGAAATCAAACTTGTGGGTTTAGATAAAGACAATTTAATAGGGCTCCAAAAATATTAAACATAATGAAATACATAAAGCAAGTGTTGAACAGTGCAGTTTCTCGCCACCCAAAGCCAATACTTATCAAGACCTTGAAATAACCTGCATCCCTGCAGTAATAAATGGAACTTGACACATGATATGGAACATCTCTGTACAGTATGTGTCGCCTTTCTTGGCTGTATCCCCTCCCAGCTTCTTGGGTGCCCCCCACCTTCTCATTGGCAACAACTGAAAACATCAATGTGTTACCAATGTTATTCTTATCCTAAATACAAAGCTCTGTACTGTATTACCTGCTAAGAACAAAATTAACTATCTCAGCTAAAAGCAGGAAACTGTTATTTGATAGATAGTGTTTTGATTGCTTGGGCTTTCCGTTCTTCCTCTGCTGCTAGTAACTTCCTGACAGTGTTGTTCCCTCAAACTTTCAATCCTTTAGGAAGCAAGAGCCCTGGTTATTTCATTTGTTTAAGTTTTAGTTTGTCATACTTGCTTGACTGCTGTGATCTGTTCATGTTATAAATTTGCTACTGTTAATTGGAACCAAAGACACAAATGTTAACTAGTAACAAAATACAACTTTATTTTTTTGCCCTTCAGTGCTGTCATGTCCTTGTTTGATCATAGTCCCCCTCACGAAGAGAAGTGAGAGATGTAGGTGTGTACTGTAGCATGGTGCACATTGCAGGATAAATGTAGTTACATTTTTTGTGTATATAGGTATAAGTTAAAGCGACACAGGAGGAAGTCATCATTATTCCTGTGCTAAAACAAATTATGTGAGGAGTTGAGTGTTTGTATCTTATGTTAGAAGATTGTTAGAGTGGTTCTAGGTTCTTTAATTTAGCCAGATTTTTTAAAAGTGGGAGAGATTTTGAAAATTTATCTATTGATCTGTGAGCTCTGACTGTTTAGGTGCGACAGTTAGCTCTCTATGTTGTATAAAGATGAGAGAAGATTATTTCTGCTCAAGGTAGACTGACTTGCGAAGTTTACCATGTGGAAAAAAGACATCACATTCAGATTAATTAAAAATAGTTATAAATTTAATTAGGTAGGAAATATTTGTGAGACAGCATACCAGGAGAAAATATTACTGTTTTAAAAATACATGTGTCATAATTCTAATTCTCACCTGTAGGTAGGGCTACCTTTACTGTTGGTAGAAATCTGTGGGGTTCAAACAATTGAACTCTGAGGATTGCAGCTCACATGAAGCAATTTAACAGCAAGATGAGATAGTTTTTCTGTTGTGTAGGAGAATCTAATCCTAGGATATGAACCCAAAACTGCAGGAGGCTGGTCCAAAGGTGAAAAATACCTTCCTTGCAAGGTGTATCTCTGCATCAGCTGGTCAGCGCGGGTAGAGCAGCAGGACTCGTGGCTCAGCAGCAGCAGTACCGTTAAATTGGCTCTGTCTATAACATAATGCACAAAGCTTGTGAGATAGCAATTGTATCTTCAGAGCTTCAAAGCCACAGCAATACTGTCTCTTGAACTACTGTAATCAGAAGTTGTAATTACTCCACTAACTGTTGTGGTTTTGTGTTTTAGGAAACTGGTGGGCTGTCAGTAATTTTGGTGAAATCACAGGAACCATAGCTATAGAAATGGATAAAGGAGCTTACATTCATGCCCTCGACAACGGCTTGTTTACGCTTGGAGCACCACATAAAGGTTTGTATCAGGAAATTTGGAAGGAGACAGTTTTAGTAATGAAAGGCATAAAAGTGGCATCACTTAAAGGCAAGCAGTTTTACAGCTAAAAGCAGTTTATTACAAATAATGCAATAATCTTCACCGTAGCATGCAGATGACTTAAACCTAAGGACTACCAATCAGTTTCACTTATCTAGTTTCTTGCTGTTTTATGTGTACAATAAATTGAACTGCATTGGAGATGATCACCTGTTAAAGGCCATGCAGTTTACTGGGTAAAAAGCAGTATAACTTTTATTAAAACCTATAAAATCTTTATGGTGTCAGCTGAAGAGATGAATTTCAAGGCTTATTGCTTCATCCTCGTCTTAGTATACTTGTTTTGTTGCTGCACGAGTGGGCTACTACATGGGATAATTAGCTCATCCTTGCATTGAATTTAAGAGTCATCAGTCAGACAAGGATTATTCCAGAAGCCTGACAGTGCTTTCATCTCCTGGGTGAGATCAAAGCAGTGATGGTAATATTTTATGTTTGAGGAACAGAGAGGCTAGTAACTTCTAGGATACTGAGTTGTGTTACCATAGCTGAACCATTTTTTGTTATGGGGAAAAAAAAAAAAACACATTACAAGGAGATTAAAGTTTTCAAAGCTAGCTGGAGAATTACAAAACTAGAAATTTCTTTGCACGAGAATTGCCTTTATTTTGTGTGTTATTTTAAGCATTCAATATATGAACATAAATTGTCACTGCTTTTTGAAAAGTGAGTATTCGAAAAGTGATTTTGTAAGGAAGTACCACAGCTTTCCACAGTATTTAGCAGTGGCTGATACTCAGCTTGGTTTGAGACTTCAGTATTAACAGGTAGAATATTGTATGTTTAACACTTCATACCTAACATGGAAAATTCATTCCACAGATGATGAAGGCCCTAGTCCTCCTGAACAGTTTACTGCAGTAAAATTGTCTGATACCAGGTAATTACTGTACCAATGTTTACAAGTTTTGATACTTGTTATCTTTGCTTCTGGTGCAAATACATATTTTCATGTTCTCTTGAAATACATTATTTACTAATGATGTGTTTGTGGCATTGTGAATTGCTAGAATTAAAAACATTCTTTGTTGTTTTCCTGCATTTTCTCTTCTGAGGATTGCTCTGAAGTCTGGTTATGGCAAATACCTTGGTATAAATTCAGATGGACTTGTTGTTGGACGTTCAGATGCAATAGGATCAAGAGAGCAATGGGAACCTGTCTTCCAAGATGTAAGCCATTTGGAATAGCTCGTTTGACATTCCTAGCATTTGACTGGATGTTGAGTTAATCCAAACTAATGTTCTTTGTGGAGCAAAAGCCTTTTGCATTTCATCTGTATTGTAACTTTTAATCTTCTGTTTTCCTGACTGAAATGCACTTACTATACCTGGAAGTTCCTAACATATTTAAGAGTCACTGGCGTTTGCAGCTGTAAGCACCTGAAGAACAAGGAGCCAGCGAGTCTGTTGGCTGGGTATTGACTTATCCATATATAAAAGGATAAACATGTTTATGGATTGGGTTTTTTATTTATGATGGAGAATACATGTTGTGAATCAAGAATTACGTACAAACTATGCTAACAATATGTGATGTTGTTTCTGCAGAAGAAGATGGCATTACTAGCAGCAAATAGCCGTTTTATTAGATGTAATGAAGAGGGAGACATAGAAGCCAAAAGTAAAACAGCAGGAGAAGAAGAAATGATAAAGGTAATTTATAACTTCTATAGTTTATGCAGGATTGGTACAGAACCAGGTTTCTCCAATGTGTCTGTATGCTACAATTTACTGATAGTACAATAATAATGTATTTATATAAGCTGTCCAATGATTTGGCCACAAGAAAAGCAAACAAGCTCCAGGACTGCATAAATAGGCATGGTCCCAGTAGTGATAGGAAGATACTTTACCACTGCAGAAGGGTAAGATGTTGGGGGAGGGCAGACAAGACAGTCTGTATGATATTCCAGATAGTTCTGAGCAGCTTGGTACAGGAAAGATGAATTGTGATTGAAGCAGGGACAGAGAAAGGTTTGCCAGAATAATGCATAAGGAGAATGTAAAGAGAAGAGCTTTACTTTATCCACATGTGGAAAATATGTGTGCCTCCAAATGGAGAGAGATGTCTACCAGTCAGAGTAGTAATATTGTCAGTCCCTGAAAAAGGTAGTTTTACCCCTCCTAAAACTAATTGTCATAGTCCTTCTTTGCGATGAAGGCAGTTATGCCTTAGTGGTGTCAAGGACTACATTTAATATTTCACATATGTCAGGCAGCTTTTAATTTTATTGCAGTTGTGTCCAGTTGCCAATTAATCAATCTGAAAGCTGTGAATTTAAAAGTCACTGTAATTATCCTTCTGTTATGAAGAATAAGTTGTTGTCTTGAACATGTTAACTTCTGGTTTTAAAAATACACGTGTATTCTGCTTGGTGAGCTTTGTCTTTCAATGACTAGATTCGCACTTGTGCTGAAAGAGAAGCTAAGAAGAAAGATGATGTTCCCCAAGAAGACAAAGGAAATGTTAAACAGTGTGAAATCAATTATGTGTAAGTAGTTCAGAGTTGTTAACAAGCTCAACTAACATTTTTTTCACTTCTTTTTGGAGGTGCCTTTGGTGGAATGTCCAAACTCCCACCCACCCTTTCAATAGTTTTCTCCTCCTGAGGGAGAGGGAAGAAAAGAGGATGAAAAGCTCACGGATTGAGATGAAGTCAGGGACATTGCATACTAGTCACTATCACAGGCAAAACAGATTCAACTGGTGGAAAAATAGTTAAATTTCTTGCCTATTAAAGTAGGTTTGGGTAGAGAGAAAAAAGGCAGAAAATAAAAACACCTTCCCTTCTCCCATTTTCAAGCTTAGCTTTTCTCCTGACTCCTCCGCCACCTGCACTCCCAACCAGGATGGAGCTACGAGTCAATACACAGTGATTTCTCTGCCACTCGTTTGCTCTACCGCTTTTCACCCTGCTCTCTGGCATGGCCCTCTCCAAGGGCTGTAAGGGAATATCAGCTAGAGTACCTGAAGCACCTTCTCCCTCTCTGTCCTTGATGTTCAGATTTATTTTTTTCCACCCCTCCTTGTTTTTTATGGTATCTTGCTGTTCCTACATGTGTTTTCAGAGAAGTGCCAGCAGCTTGGCTGATGGACTCTGCTGTGTCCTATGGTGGGTCTGGTGTAGAGCCAGCTATGTCCAGCACAGGGCAGCCCTTGGCTTTTACTAAACAGAGGCCACCCCTGCAGTTCCCCTACTACCAGCACCTTGCCATCTACAACCAGTATGTTTTTTTTCTCCCCAACTTGTCATGCCAGCACCTGAAGAAGGGTTCCTTAGGAGTTGTAACCGCGTAGGAGCTAGTTCTCCCCTAGAGCCAAAAAAACCAAAACAGCTTTCAGCTACAGAAGGCTTTGGAGTATTTGATACTGTGATGATGGCTTGCTGGATTTTATTAGGCCAGTTGTCTACTGCATAATGTTAAGAATCTTATCACAGCTGTTGTATTGAAACAAAGCTTGAAAGAAATTATGATTTCTTATATTTTCCACCCCTTACAGAAAGAAATTCCAAAGTTTTCAAGACAAAAAGCTTAGAATAAGCAAAGAAGATACAAAAGCCCTCAGAAAAGCCAGGAAAGAAGGCACTTTTCATGAAATGCTGCTTGACAGGTACTTAAAGTACAAGAAGTTAAAGTACTGGTTTTAAAACTACCAAGAGATGGAATTACAGTAAGCCTGGGGTACAAAAGAGAGCTAGGTTTCAGGGTGGGGTGGGTTGTTGAGCATTCCCTCTTTAGTTAGTGTTCTGCTTGAGTTTTGGGGTTGGCTGGGTTTTTTTTTTTCTCCTGAATTTTTGCTTCTTTATCTGAAGTTGGCACAGTTGGATTTACCCAGAAATTAATTTCTTTTGGAAATCTTTAATGAAGATTTTTAGAGGAGTTCAGAGGGAAATCTTATTAATAGCAAAAATTATGCTAATTTTTAACATTTTCAATATTCGACACGTGAACATTTTTTTAGTGTAAACAGCATTTTAAACAGAAACAGCATTTATTAAGAACAGCCTTCATATTATCTAATGGGACTAATATTTTTTTCCCCCAAGCTGAGAGTGTCTTTAAGCCATTTGTATTGGTATAAATTATACTTTAATTCAGTTGGTAGAGGGCAGAAGAGCATTCTTGATAATTGCAAGAGATACGAGAACACTCTTGGCTCTTCATAGGTTGAGTCTTAGTTCCAAATCACCCTGAATCCAAATTCTATTCTTCAGAGTGGACAAAACTCAATTCATGATGACTCAAAGGGAAAGCCAAGGTTTAAGTTTAGACATTGAGTTCTAACTCCTTAAGAAACCAAAGTTAATAAAGCCTAACAATGCTGTGGATTTGTTAATTATGTGCTTTGAAGTAAAGTTTAAGAAAAATGGCTTTCAGTGCTTCTTTCATGCTTTGAGGCAGATAAAACACCCTGGTATAGTATTTGGTCTTAATCTAAATCTTGTTTCATTACTCTTTCCGTGTAGGAGAGCAAAAGTGAAAGCAGACAGATACTGCAAGTGAAAACCAGCTGGTCCATTTTCTTCTGCATACTTGGATGATCCAACTGAAGAGTAAATTGTTTTATAATTGTTTTTTATTGAAGGTATTTTCCTATTGTTTCTATTACGTTATTTTTAAAGGATCACCTAAGAGTTATAATCAAGCATCAGGCTAATGTCATCTTTCATTAGTGAATATTAAGTTTCAGAATAAACTACCTGGTGTTAATGAGAATTATTTATTGGGAAAAAAAAATGACCCACTGAACCTACCAAGGTTGATGACTGGAACCTGAATGTAAAGACAGGACAGAAGAGAACAACAGTGAGGTTTGAAAATAAAATACAGTTAATACATCGAACCTTTGAGAAATTGCAACTGCATTGAACAAGAAGAAGTAATTGAAAATGTATGTCTTAAAACATCGTAGGGCATCTGTGGGGCCGTTCTGTATGACACCAGGTGTGGACTGGGCTGGAATATTCAGGCTTCATCAAACACTGTTTGAAATAGACTCACTGCTGTTCAGGTTGCTGAGTGGCACAATCCCTGTGCTGGGGAAAGTGTTGACAAGTCTCAAGAACCCTTCTGTGAATGAAAATGCAGATGCTTCATAAGAAAAGGGGATGGCTCTTTTGTGTTAGCAGGACACTTATTTTACAAGAGAGACAAATTAATTTTGAAAACTTCAAGGTTTGTCTACAGCATGGACTTTATTTTGTTTAATAAAACAGCAGGAACTGTTTAAGGTCTGATAGAATGCATTCCGAGTATTTCATAAAGTATGGTTGCCCCTGTCTGCTCTGATTACCAAGAAGCTTTTCAGAAACAACATCTCCATAGGAACTACCAAAGTTGGAACAAGTGCTTATACTCTCCACAGCTTCTGAAATCTGCATCATAAAGATTGCTTGGTAAGAATGCTGAGGATTTTTATGGTAATATAAATTGTCGTTATGGAGCTTCTCCTAGCTGTCAGGTTGAACTGCACATGTAATACAAAGCTGTAAGCTCATATAAGATAATGATGTGTCTAAAATGAGCACAGGAACAGACTAATAAAGTCAGTAACAGCAACTTGAATTAGTCTGATTTCATAGGCAGTTTGGTTTTGAGGAAGAACCTCAAAGAGTTTCAGTAAATGATAAATGTTTACACCCTCTATTGACATTTCAACATCAAAACAAATTATAGCTGGTTTAGGAAGGCTAGCTAAGGTTAGCAATAAATGCATTTATTTAAAAAAAAAAAAAACGGCTTAGGAGAAAACAGCCCGTACAGATTTTATGAAATCAAGAGAAGAAAATCTCCATGAGCTGCACACACTTGTGATGTGACAGCGGGATTTATTTTTTTTTTTTAGAAACTAATTAGTTTACAAATCTTTCTCTGATGGCATTTTTAAGCTTTCCGTACCCAGTTCTATCCCACTGACTAAAGAGATTTTTCCACAGGGATTTTTCCTCTAAGGCAGTACAATTTCTTTGGTTTATACCTAGTAAACCTACTATTCGCTTAATACCGACTTTACAAAACTGGCATGCTCACTAGTTCCTTGTATGGAGATCTGTGTTGGAACGAGTGCCTTTTCTCCCTGCTTTAGCTCTTTCTGTTCAGATACTAAATGAGAAATCAAAATGCTCACTTTGGAGCTGGTTTGTTGCTACTATATTGGGATAGTTGTGCTTGTAGCTTTATTGTATGGACAAAGACCTCCCTTACATTCCAGCTGCTCTATAAGATTTGGTATCTTAATGCTGATAGAAGTTACAGCAAATTAAATAAAAGCAGAATTTTAAAAATGGTAAAAAGTTATCCAGTTAAAAAATTTCACTCAGTTTTCAGAGGTACAAAAGACCCCCCATCAGCCAGGGTGTTTTGAACTTAAATGATGTAGGGAATTCTCTCTCCCCCTATATCTATCATCTGATTAATGTGTTCCCAGAAATACTGTTAACCATAATGTAGTCTTATCACATGGTCATGTAAACTGATCAAATGCTGGAACTTCTTACTTGTATCAAGTTCAGTAACTTCATTTTAAAGGTTTTGCAGATTTTATTTCATATTGTAGTACAAACCCCTGAGTTTACTCTCTAAGCTTACCACATAGCAGTAATGGCTCAAAGTTATATTTGTTTCCTGTTCGTTTCTATTAACTACATATTCTGTCAAAGGAAGCAATAGTGGGGAATACCAGTGTGTTTATAGTGTGACTTTGCATTAAAACATTTGCAAAAAGAAACAGCAGGACTGATCTTTCATTTCTAATTTTGTAGATACCTCCAAATGTATATTAAAATTCCTTCACAGATCAGTAACCTATTAACTGCATCACTTGTGAACATTTGGCTTGTACTAAGGGAGTGGCTCCAAGAATAATTAAAGGTGTATGGATTACTATTTGCCCTGGCGTTCAGTGGCTTTGAGAGAATGATCAGCTTTTCCAGGGAATTCTGTGTGTAACTTGATTGCTCTGTAAAAATAAGACACATTGTCAGTCAGAGCACCCTGTGAGCATAGTGTGTGCCCAGCTTCTTGTCAGTAGCAGCAGTGGTCAAGCAGATGAAACTGATTGTATACATAGCTTGGAGGCTTTTGAGTCACCATATGTGTTCCAGTGTGCTGTGGCTTAACTTTTGTAAAGAGGGCTGTGCTGCCTTTTCTCTGGTGAGTGAAGTCTGTATTTTGAGTTCCTGTAATGTTGGAAAACATGGACTGCACATGTTCAGGCGGTCTGAGAAGTGCGAGTGAATTTCAGGGAGAATGCCAGAAGCTAGAATTTAATAGATTGTGGTTGGCCTATATTCCTGTGGAATTCTCAGATGAAAATGCAGCATACCTGTGGGTTGTGCCATTGCACACTCAGTTTGGTTTAGGGCTAGGAATTGGAGCTCATTCAGTAGTTCTGGTTGTAGGCACCACACTACATGTCCCTCACCAGAAATGTAAGCAGATATACAAGCATTGCAGCATTACAGACATGGAAGTGGCCTACTGCCAAAACTACTCCCAGACACACAGGGGGAAAAGGCAGCACCACAAGGAGCAGGCTGAGGGCTGGAGTAATTATTTATCAGGCAGTTGATTGCAGGTGTCACTGATCTACAATCTCTGTGAATCTTAAACACACCTGAAGTGAATGCTGATGGTTGAAGCAGACTGGTGTTACAGGGTCTGGTTTTCCTTCAAGGAATATATTGGTTTTTTAAAAGTTCTGTCTGGTAGAAGTCATTAAAAACATGCAAATGGAAGCAGAAATCTGCTATGCTGGTGGAAAGGAGAATTCAGAATCTGAAGATCAGCAAGAATCAACTGTGGAAAGGAATTTTCCATTTGACATTACTGTAAATAGGAGAATGCAAGGTGTGGGTGCTCTAAGTAGCTATAATTGATAGTAAAGGAAAAATAGGAGAGAGATATATATTTGTTACAGAGTTAAAAAAAAATGTCAGAGCAGATGAAATAAGACTGTCCCAAGTAGAAGAGGAAGTCCTGTATTGAGCAAGGGATTGGCAGCTCAGCAGCAAATAAGAATGCTGTAGCAGCACAGGGGCTGCCTTCTGTGTTGGGATTAATGATTCACTGGTTGGTTTTGGTTTGTTTGTTTTTTTTTTTTTTCTTAAAAAAGTGTATCCTAATAATACAGGAGGAGAGGACTGGGGAATTCACTGGAATTTCAATTCCAGGAAAAAGGAATCAAAGGTATGGCAAACCAGTGAAGATCGGTGTGTGTACTGAACTGTTGCTATGAGGAGTCCATTGGGATATTTTCCCACTGGAGGTAGTCATGGAGTCTTCTTGATGCTGTGTCCTGGCAGTAGTGCAAAGAGCTTTAACTTACCTGCAGCAGAGAAAACATTAAGTGATTTGTGCAGCTTCTACTTCTGAAGGAAGGAACAGATCTAGGGGAAGTGGTGTTACAGTACTGGATAGATGAATATGAGAAAGCTGTGGGACGTGAAGGGTCTGGCTGATACCAGGTGTCAGGTAATAGTCATTCCCGAGTAAACTGCATGCCTTTTTTTCTGACTTAGATTTTCGAAAACAAAATAGAAGACCTAAAGTACTGGTGTGGAATATGAAGACACAGTGGTCTGTTAGGAACACAGCAGAATAGCCATAGTCAGAGCAGTATGGGTGCTGGAGGATGTTATCTGTTCCTTAAACTAAGAATTTCTTTACTGGTAAAAGAACACAAATACATAAGTACAAAGAAGCTTCAGAAAAGTAAGTTGTGAACGTGTAG
This sequence comes from Heliornis fulica, assembly GCA_013399135.1. Lineage (NCBI taxonomy): Eukaryota > Metazoa > Chordata > Aves > Gruiformes > Heliornithidae > Heliornis > Heliornis fulica. The sequence goes on from VXBZ01000835.1 coordinate 160,851, forward strand.
TGTGACAGTGACATTGTTCTGTCTTTAGAGTATTCATAAAGAGGTTTTCCAAAGTTGTCATTTTATGTTGTTAAAGTGTCATAAAGATAATAAAACATCTAAAAGCCGTCTGCTCCAGAGAGAAGGCTGAGCAAAAGGGTCTGCAGATGTTTAGAAAATAACAGGATCAAATTAATGTGTTTCTTACTGTAGACTGTAAAAGCCAGCTATCTGCAAGTAAATTAGAATTATCCCGTGTTTATTTTCGAGCAAAAAAAAAATAAATTGCCTGGGCCCTGTGGAAACTGCCCAACTGCCTCTCTGTGCAAGCCACTCTCATGAAAGCCACAGTTTCTCCTGGTACACTGTAATATTCCTTATTTCCTGATTCCCCAGATTGGTTCTGTATCTTCCTCCAGTGCTTAATGCTTCCCACCTTGGTCTCTGCAGCTCTCTGCAATTCCAGGCTTGTACCTGAGCCCGTTTCTTCCTACGCACAGCTGCACACCTTCCCTTTGCCCAAGGCTTCGCTCCTGACAATGCATTTCTCCTACCCGTTCCCATTTCTTCATTTCAGCAACACCATACAGCCTTCCAGTCAACCATATGCCAAGGCCTTGGCAAGACTTCCTTTTCTTGCCACCCTCCCGTTTGTTTTGTAAGACAGTTAATTGCACAGCCAATTAAATCATGATATTAAAGACTCTCTTGCTTCTTTTTGACGTGCTTAAAAGCATGTGACATGTCTTGGGCACTGCATAAAGCGCAGGACACAGACCCACACATCCTCTGAGGTTTTCAGTGTTTAGTTTTGCTTCCACCACCTGTTGTAACATAGCCAATTGCTGTATGCTTGCTTGCTCACACCAGCATTAGACTTTTAGTGTAAGCTGTTTGGTTATTCTGCTGCTGGCTTTTTACTCAGTAATACCCAGTTTCCACACAGCAGTAATTCAGTAATAGGCAGTGTGTTTAGACGGATGCCTCTTGTGCCCTGCATTGCTCATTAGCCCATCTCCAGTTGCTGGTTTCCCGCACTTTTAAGTAGGCAAGATGGAGAAAGCTCCTTCAGGTGCCTGCCTTGCATCTCCCCTCACCATAAAACCTGACGAAAATTTCCAGAGGATGCCGCAGTAACCAAAAATCACAATATTTTTGTGGGTTTGCTTATAGTGCTGCCTAAAATACGCGAATTCCTTGTGAGGAACCGCCCTCCTCTGGAAGTATGACTGAAAGTCAGCCGTTCTGCTCTGTCAAAAATCAAAAGGAGGGTCGGCGAGACGACGCACGGCGGGGGTGGGGAGGGCGGCAGCAGGGACCTGCGGCCGCCGCCCCGGNTGGCGGGTTGGGGCTGGGCGCTGCTGTCGCCCGCCGCCCTTCTAGTCGTGGCGCAGCTCGTTTGGGCGCCGGACCCGGTGAGTTCGGAGACATGAGAAGGGGACGGCGCGGGTCGCGTCGCCCCTCCGCCCCTGAGGAGGGGCGAGGGAGCGGCGGTGTAACGCGGCCCGACCCACCCAAGGGGTCCCGGCGGGCCGGGTGGGTGTGAGGGGAGCTGGCCGTTGCGGCTTTTCCCCCACGCAGGAGTGTGTTTGCTTTCTCGCCTGTATTTAGGCAGCGCCTGGCTGCCTTCACGGACCTCGTAACTTCTAAATGGCTCCTCCGGCGGCCGCACTTTACGAGTCTCGGTGTGTGTTGCCCTTGTCCTTGCGTATTCCTGCTCCCAGTTCTGTGTACATCCGCAATGTAAATAATGCGGCGTTACACCAGAGCGATGGTTTTTCGAAAGGGAAGCTCGGCAGTGCTTGCCACAAGTGCATGGGCGTTTGAATCCACGGAAGAGCTTTCGCTGCAGCTTCACTCGAGGGGAGCAGTGTGGAGCAGGTGGGCTTGGGGTGTTGGTTTGAGTGTTTGGTTTGGGGGGTTTAACTGAACAGATGGAGTTTTAAACTTCTGGTGGAATTATGAAGTGGGGAGGTGGGTATTTGGAACTGCTGGCCTCCATCTCCTGGGCTTGTAAACAGCTCTTCTGGCTTCCTGATGGATTTTCCAGTCCTGAAGCAGCGAAGCAGTCATTCATCTCTTCAGCTTCTGAACCTCCTCGTCCTCTACAAAGAGAACAGGTTTCTAAATATCTCTGGATTTCAAACCTTCTTTCCAATATATTTTTGTTTATTTTTGGAACATACTACTTCCTGTATTATTTGGTGTTTCCTCTAAGACTTTCCAAGCAAATTACACTGATTTCTGGAAAGTGGCTATGGGTTGTGGGAGAGGTGAGAGCTCCAGGGAGGGATTTGGAGGACTGTGGGCTTCTGGATGTCCCATATTCCATTTGGAACACAGAAGTAGGTCCTCTTCTATGCACCAAATCCCATCTTCTCCCCGCGCCCCCCAGAAGCAACTTCTTGATAGTGTAAGTCAACTTTGGCTTAAAACACCTTAAGAATTTTAACCAAAAGCTTCCTGGGTGTGGAGTGAGGGAGGAAGTGCCAGCCAGCCATCAGCAAAGAGTATCATCAGCACTGGATTTTGCATTTGATTGCACTTGGTATATTTCACACTTGTGCAATACCCACTGGGTGCCCAGGTTGCAGGTTGTGCTGCTGCACAGCCAGATAGCAGGCTTGGGGGCTGTGTTGTCAGTTGAGATGTTTGGATGCATTGTTTCCTGAAGAATGAATGACAAATGTTGTTTCCCTACGTACAGCTGGTTGGATTAACTCTTTTTAATTAACAAGGAGCATGGAAGCTAAATGCCGTGAATTACATCTGAGTGGTGCAGACTGCCAGTCCCTTTAGCTTTTGGTTAGGCCCCCTTAACCAAACTGGAATTTAAATTGTCTTGGACCCCAGTTCATGAGCACTGCAAGAGTGCTCAGAACTCCTGTGTTCAGAAAGGTGACCAGCCTTGGGACTGCTGTAGCACGACAGAGTGCTGCATGGGCATCGTCCCCAAGGGAAGAGGAGGTGAGAGAAACGTGTTAGACCTCAGAGTTCATAGACCAGCAGATGCTGAATGCAATAGAATACTTTGTCTGCAAGAGGTTGGATGCCATGTCCTTAAACAATGGGATTGTATTTCACAGCACAAAGAGGTCATTTTGTATTTATTTTTTAAGCATGAAGATGAGAAAGACTGATGTTAAGGCTGGATGCCAGAGACTGGCCACATCAAAAATATTTTTCACAGTATTAAGGAAGATGCTGGAAATCTTTAGGCTGGTCAAGCTACATTCAGCCTATTTCTTATTAATGTAATCAGGCCAGGTTTTAAAAGATTTACTCAGTCATTAAGCTATGCATTAATTTTCTTAACAGTTATTATACACTGCAGTAATTACTTGGTATTTGTCTCCCAGGTAGCAGTTCATCTTGTTGGTTTGCTAGCTATTAAGTTACTGTTCTGTTTTACTTTTTTTTTTCTTATAGTCAGTCATAACATAAATGTTCTTCTTCTACTTCCATTTTTCTTGCTATTTCTATCATTCCTCATACCATGTTATGCTGCTTCTCCACTGTGTTCTTCTAGTGTTTTGATGCTGTGCTGCCACACATCTACTTATGAATCATTACATACATGCAAATTCTAAAGTCCACAGCACATCAGATAATCAAAATACACAACCTTACTAGTAACAGGCAATTTACCAAAAAAAAAAAAAAAAAAAAAAATAGAACATTTAGTCACCATTCAGGAAGAGCTGTATTCCTCTTATGGGGTTCAGTGGATGTTTGAAAAGCAAATTTATAATGACGAGCTCCTGTTTAGAGCCAGCTTCTGGCTGTCTCTAGAAGACAACCTCTTGTTTGTCATGTTAGAAGCTCAAGGTGATCCTCTCCTGCTGGAAGGCTGCTCTTTCTTCTCTCAGATATTCACTGACCCTCTTCCAGTGTTGAGTCTCTGCAAAGAGGAGGATCTCTCTGACCGCAGCAGTTACTTCCCGGCTGCTTATTTCAGTTTGGTGATAGAAAACCTGGTGTTTTTTGTGCTGCTGTAAGGAAATTCTTTAGGTGTCTTTTTTTCTGTTTACCTTGTAAAAAATGTTTGCAGTTGGGCTTTAGCTCATTGAAAAATGTAACCATGTTTTTATTAGAACTTTGTGTAAAAAACAAACAAAATGAAAAAACCCAAACACTTGTAGTTTTCTGGTTGTCCTGACGTCTTTTTAAATTAGTGCTTATGTATCCACATACAACAGTTTACCAAAAGAAACTGTTAATAATTTCAGCTTTCTTCAAATATTTCAATCAGTTTTGGAAGGTGTATGGGTTGTTTTGGGGATTTTTGGTTGCTTTAGCTTGCATCATGCACAGACAGGTGTAGAAGTCTAAAATTCCTGACATGGAAGGAGGAAACATTGTTCTCTGTATTTCTCCTTTAACTCTTCACTTAGCCATCGCTTTCCCCACCTCTTTCATGGCTTAGGCTGCAAAGGGCTGGGAAGACAGAAATAGATTCAAAAACAAGATTAAAATCTCAGGAAAGAGCATCAGGAGTGACATAACATTTAGCACCTGGAACATTATGTAAAATCCTCCAAAGTCTCTGTCCTTGGTCACCACTGTTTCCTCTGTGTATGTATAGGCTGTGCTGACAGACCAACTGAACTTTCTTCCGTTTCAGATGTTTTCCTTATAGCCTTAATCTGTCAAGAAACATATTTTGGCAGCAGTGTTTTCCTGAAGTTCCACATATCTGCACCCATTACAGTAGGATGTCTGTGCAATGTCACTTTTTCTGGTAGATTTTAGTACTGCAGATGAAAAATTTCGCAAGACAATTGCATTAATATTTTTAAGTATTTGCTTGGCTTCACATGAATCCCCTGACTTTTGTTGCCTAATTAGTCATCTGATCGCCTTTCATACTCCCCCTTGCTTTGAAACTTCCTCATTTTGAAAATTAAATGGCCTCTTGTGTTGAACCTTTGTTCTGGCTATGCAAGGGCTATGACTGCACCACAGTGAAGTCTAGGAAAGACATAGCTGCTGGTCCTACGCCTTCATCTCCTGCGTAGGAAAACTGAAATGCAAAAAGAAAACACTTGATAACACAGAGAAAAGTGTTGGGCAGGGGAGTTGGACTGGGTGGTCTTTCAAGGTCCCTTCCAACTCCTGACATTCTGTGAATCTGTGAAACCCATCCTACTTTAAAATTCCCATTCCCAGCTGTAACAAACTGCTTTGCTCTGTTTAAATTCTGTGGTGTTGTGTAAGCCATTGTGTTTTCTAGACTGGTGCATTAAGAACAGACAGTAAAGTCAGCTCAAAAAGAACAAGGGCTTGAGTTGTCTTGTTTGTCCCAGATACATAGCTGCTAGAGATCTTGCCTCAGTTTATACTGGAGACAGAATGCATTATAAGGATGCACTAGTACTCTAATTAGTACAGCCAGAATGGAAATTGAGGGTGGGGAGAGGGAGAAGCGGTGGAAGGTCCCTACCAGTACATGTTTTTGTTTCTGTTCTGTCTCCCAAATACCTGTGTGTGAGGAGCCTTCGTATGGATAGCGGGTGTACTTTCCCTTTTTCCCAGTGGGATATACTGTGCTTGTAGGAGCTCACTGCTCTGCTCAGACAGCTTGGGGACTAAATCTCCTCTGCTCACAACTGGCTGGAAGCACAAGTGTGGCTAGTAGGCGTTTGGTTGTATTTCACTGGGTAAAACATGCAATTATAATTGTGGGATGTATATGCATAAGTTTATGTATGTATATGCATGCTTTATGTAATGGATGGGAAAACACCTTGCATTCACTTTGAGTACACCTAAATACAGGCCTCAGACTTTCACTTGTAATTAGCTATTCCCACAGGCAGGAAGGTAACTAGTTTTTAGTTCTATTCCTGAAATGCACCTCTCGTAGTGTTTAGCCCCAGTTCCTGCACTGCCTAAGCAGCCCCATTGTTCTGTGAGCCATGTAGCTCGTTCCTCTGGCGAGAGCAGCTCACCCAAAGCCCAGAGCTCCAGCTACACAGTGGAGCCCAACACTGGGCACGACTATGGGAGATGCTGGGAAGTGAGGTTATCAGTTGAATGACAGGAACAAACTGTCCATACTGACACGAATTTGCATATTTACCCTAAACTTGTGCTTGCCTGGGACCACGTTAGGCAGGTTGTGCAAAGGTCTGTCAGACAGCGCAGGGAGGTTGCTGGTTGTCACCTACCTCTTGTATTCTCCTCCACACCCTTTCTGAAGTCCCAAAAGTTCCTTTTCCTTTATTATCAAATCATTGTGAATTGAATGAGCTGGATAAGCCTAACAGTGTTTGTTCATAACTTAAGTCTGCTAGATCAGTAAAATGTTTTCACAAAGAGGCTAAATAGTAATGTTTTACTGCTTTACAGTATGGAGAAGAGTGCAGGAGTAAAACATACCCTCCTTCAGGACCAACGTAAGTAATTTCTTCAACTTGCCCAACCATTGCCAGAAAAGTAGCGATTTGCAAGTCTGAACAGGACTTTTTGGTTAACTTGTTCCTGTTGCAGATCTAGAACATGTTACATTGCAGGTGGGGACTTTGTAATTTGTTTCTTTTCCAAAACATTCTTTAAATCTGAACTCTGGTACTTTTCTTTCAGGTTCAAAGGGAATGTGCCCACATATGTCATTAATCTTGATTTACCTCCCAGCAAAAGATGGGATAATTTGATGCGTGACAAAAAGACAGAGGTATGAAATGCAGAGCTTGCTTTGAAGCTTAGCAGGTGTAAAAACAGTACCTGGCCTTCTAGTTTGGGAAAAAAAAAAGGTGTTCTAAAGGAATACCTGTGGTAAAATTCTCAGAAAAGGAATAATATCTTTAGTTGACTTGTTTACTGTGATTCAGGGAGTGGAACGTCTTTGTTATGAGGACAAGCTGAGGGAGCTGGGTCTCTTCAGCTTGGAGAAGAGGAGACTGAGGGATGACCTCATTAATGTGTATAAATACGTAAAAGGTGTCAGGAGGATGGATCCAGGCTCTTCTCAGTGATGGCCAGTGATAGAACAAGGGGAAATGGTTTCCAACTGGAACATAGAAAGTTCCATCTTAATATAAGGAGGAACTTTTTCCCTGTGAGGGTGACAGATCACTGGAACAGTCTGCCCAGAGAGGTTGTGGAGTCTCCTTCTCTGGAGACATTCAAGACCAATCTGGACATGTTCCTATGTGATCTACTCTAGATGATCCTGCTTGGGCAGGGGGGATGGACTGGGTGATCTTTCAAGGTCTCTTCCAGCTCCTAATATTCTGTGATTCTAGAGTTAAATAATTGCTTGAGTAGACCTTTGTTCAGTTCAGTACCTGAGCTAGCAGTGTCAAGTCTGGGGCTGTGATGTTTGGGATGTAGAGGAGTAAAAAACAAGTGTGTCATAAAGGAGGCTTTGCTGTAGTTAAGAAGTAGCACAAAGTGGAGGGGGAGGAGTTCACCAGGGGCGCAGCCTCACTGAACTGAAGTGAAACCAAGGCAGCATCCCTTCCTCTCCACACACCCCTGTGTCTCTCAAAACACTGCAGGAAACAATGACATGGTGAGGGGGGGAACCAAGAACTTCCTCTCTGTCTCAGGGATACTGATTGCAGCACTCATGTCTGCACATTGGGAGTATTTTTCTTTAGTACCTGAGTCTATTTCAAACAACTTAGAACAGCTGTGCTTTGAAGGTTGCTGAAAAGTCAGTAACACTTAGCTTCACAAAAAAAGATCAGGGATTTTTCCCATATCCTTGCTGACTTTGACCTTTCAGCTCCAAGAGCCAGGCAAATTCTACTTACACCGTAATATTTATTTTTAAAGTCTCATTTAAACCAGAGGGTGTTGGAAGCTTCAGGTTGCACCTTAAATTCTGAAAGGTTTTATCTGTCCTGTACTTTGGAATTAGATCACATAGAGTGGAACTCTTTATTTGTGGCCATTCACATGTTGCAAATGGAAAGCATGTGCTTGTGTAAGAATTTATTCAGTCTTCTGGCTTTGAAAACATCAGGGCTGAAGTAAAGAGCTTGTCATCGATGTTTTTAAAATAGAGGAGTGCATAGCATTAAAATGTGATCAAAGGAGCAGAGGATTAGGGTGTCTCTTTTCCTTTAATTTGTTTTCTCTGGTAGAGGGACATGAAGCTAATCTAGAAAGTTACTTGAATACAGCTTGAAGAGTGACTCTTTAGTGGGGAGTTGGGGGTGTTTTTTGCACCAAGTATACCACATTCAGCACTTTGTTTAAATATTTAAAGTTTTTTTCCAACAAAATTTGACTGAAAGTGTGTTAAGGAGTTCTGTTAGTATTCTAGAAAATCCTACCTTCTGCTCAGTAAAAACCTTTGTTCTTTTTTAGCTGAAGGCTGTGGTTCAGAACATTAAAGATATAGCAAATACCTTCTTCCCCAGTGGCAAAGTTGTTGACATAGTGGATAACAAAATAGTAAGTATTTTCACCTTAATTATTTTATCACTGATGACCAGAATTAGAATGCTGCTAAATTTGGCAACTTTTTTTTTTTTTTGAGAACTGCAATAAATGTCTGATTACAGGGGCAACTTCAGGCAGGCCTCATCTTAAAAAAATAACTTGGTTCTGACCAAAGCAGGCTTTGGTGTAGAATCAGGACAGGGAAAAACAGCATAGCATTAGAGACAGCAAGGTCCCCACCTTTAATTACAGCAGCCTGAGGTCATGCTGGCTGTGCTGGGTTTGTACCCTGTGTGCTTGACTGGGGTTGATGTATGCAGGGAGGGAGTTAGGGATTCCCTTAAACACTGAATTCAAGCTGGGTTCCAGTTGTGCTCTTGGTACAGCAGAGCCCTACTTCTCTCTGCTCTGTCTTACTGCTGCTGACAATAACCCAGAGACGGCGCCAGCCGCCGTTGCTCACGTGTTGGTGTTTTGCTAAGTCAGAGTTTTTGCTCCCCCCGAGTGTGTACTTTTCTCCTGAGTACTCTACAAACAGGCTCAAGTTCTACAGGCTGCAGGGAAGTTAAACACTAAATTCAGCCGTTGTGAGAAGGACATACCTACTGGGGAGAGGTTTAAGTGACAAAGTAGTGTTAATTTACACAGTCAAAATATGAAACTTCTCCTTTCAGGCTCATCTGACTGCCACACTTCCTTATCCTTTCAATGAAGAACTCCAAGGGATTGCCAATTCATCAGGGATTCCTTTGGGTAATGGTTTCCAACACTTACTGATACAGTAGAACACTGGTAATCCAGGCTGGTTTGACATCAGTATGTGTAGCAATCTGCAGTATATGTGTATTCATCTGTGACTTTAAGAAATAAATCATTGATTAAGTAGATAAAGCAATAAATTGCACCTCACACTAAAGGAAAACAGGGTTTTAGAGGTGAATGGCAATATATCACATAAGCCTTTCATCAGGCTGGAACTTCTCTGTTGAGTTGTAGCTTCTCACCCCAGAGTTTTGGGAGCTGGAGCAAGACTCCAGCAAAATTTGTGGGAAATCCTCGGTTCTTGTTGGTTTCCCATTGAGCTGTGTGGCTGCTGTTGACACTGCAGGAAGGCAGGTCTCAGTTTCATGCTGTGCTTTTTCTCTTGTGATCCTTGCCATGTCTTCCTGCATTACTTCTGCACCTCCTGCAAAAGAAGTCATCACTGAATCCTTCCAGAGCTGAGACAGAGAAGGTCCATAGACCTGCTTCCACAGAGGAGCAGTACCCCTGGTGCTAGTCAGCAGCTCTTAGGTGGGAACAGTGGCACATACTGCCACTTTAATAAAGTGAATTCTATACCTAGTTCTGAAGTTTCCAGGGGACGAGTAGCAATGGCTGTCAGCTTTCTGCATGGTAAGGCAGAAGGCCAGGGCATTCTGATCCTTCTGTTTGCCTTTCAGGAAGCTTTTGGTTTTACTGAACTGGTCGTTACAAAGATAAAATTAAATTTAAACAGAAATTCTTAAGAGAAATATTACAAAATGTTGAACTTTGCAATATGCTTTTTTCTTAATATTTTTTTTCTGTTCATGGCAAAAGTTTCAATCTACTGAACTCTGTTTCTTTCCTTCTAGGGGAAATTGTTATTTTTAACATCTTTTATGAAATCTTTACTGTATGTACATCAATAGTGGCAGAAGATAAAACAGGTAACGCAACCCATAATAGTGTTAACAGTTTCCTCTTATGTAGGAGAGGGTCCTCCTCAGTTACACAAACATAATCCTGTCACCTGCAGGCGAGAGGGTCCAGTAGAGCAGACAAAAAAAGAAAAAGGTATTCCTTGAGAAGGGACTAAGGGATTACAGGTGCCTTAAATTAAAAGAAAAAATACTTGGAATGATGGCTCAGTTTTGGTTTTATTTGGGGTTTTTTGTTGGCTTTTTTTAATTGGGAGTGTTTGTTTTCCTGGGGGAAGCACCAGCCAGATGCCTGATACTTTCTCAGTGCTTGTGGGATTCTAGCACAATACATTTCACATCTAGTTCCTATCTATCACATATGCATGGTGCTAGGGAAGATGGGCAGAGTGTTTTAAGAAACAGACTTCTGTTCTCTTACTCAGTTCTTCAGGTTTTGTCAACGGGTGTTCCAGCCTCAGAAATTTCTGAGGGGTTCTCAGAGGGCTCACAAATGTCTCACAGTGTTCCTGTTGCAGCAGGATGATGTGGAAAGCATCTGAGGCCGACGTAGACAGCAGTTGATGAGATTACTTGATTTTGGTTACAGCAAAACCCTCCTCTGGTCCAAAACACACCACCATTTTTTTGTGCTTAGGAAAAGGGCAGCTAGACAATGCTTTTTTTCTGCTTACTTTCCCAGGTAGTTTTCCTGCTTACTCCTTTCCTGGTTTTCTAAGCTGAAAATTATGTCTTTCTTTAGAAAATAATATTTATTTATCTGTGTATGTATTTATTTATTTGTGGTTTCGTAGGGAAGCTGTACCATGCCAGGAACTTGGATTTTGGACTCTTCCTTGGGTAAGTACCTGAACTTACACTTTGATTTGTTGTTTTTTCTTTAAAGCCAAAGAAAAGGTAGCTCAGCTTGAATTTCCTGCATGCATTTTTCGAGTCTGAATGATGAATTAATGTTGAATTTGAATAATGTTAGTATTAATATTGTGACAAGTAACTCCACGTGTCACGTTGAGGGAAAAAAAGGGGTTAAAAGGAGCAAAAAGGATTGTTCTGCTGATCTTAGAGCAATCTCCTCTGAGTTTTACCTTTGTGAAACATCTGTGTTCAGTGTTACTTAGTGTTTTCTGAGCTCCAATTAAAGCTGACCAGAACCAAAGAGTGGTCCATGTAACCTCCCTGTCTCTGAGGTGTGGTAGATCTTCCTCTTTACATAATGGGCCAGAAGCATCAGTTCCAGTGTATGCAGTGAAACATGGGTTGGATTGGGGCTTGGGTTTGTGGTTGGGTTTTTTTTTTCCAAATTATCCCCCTAGTTTGCTGTGCTCTGCTATCCTGGCACTTCTGATCATCCAGGATTTCTACTCAGAAGTTTGTGTTCCCCGATCTCACATTATCATTTACTTGGATACAAACTCTGTAGTTTGTTGCCCAGCACTGGATTCTGCTTTAGCTCTCATTTCACACCTCATGATCAGGTAGTTAGTTTGGTGTTTGCTTTCACCACCCAGTATGTTTTGTACTGTCATTCATCCCTGTGACTCTCAGTGCCCAGAGAGAATTTAAAAGTCCACCTGCATTACAATTCTTACCTGCCTATCAAAACCTCAAGTATTATCAACTGTGACTCCACCTGTCCCTTGGGTTGGCTTGTGGTGGACTTATCCCACTTGTCAGAAATACTGGGAACAGCTCCCTGAAAATTGGGGCAGCTTTCAAAGCTGTGCCCAGAACACCAGAGAATTGAATTTTCTGCCCAGTGTCTCTTGCCTATAGCCTGTTCTGGCTTATTTTACAAACTGTGACTTCCCTTCATGTAGAGCAAATCCAGTAGTATGTGGTTTGTTTTCTGCCTTTGGAGAAGGAAGAATTTGAGGGAACCAGCTCATTGGGCTGCAGCACAAGCTGCAGATGCTTTCAGGATACGGTAGGGCTGGTGTCAGGGGCAGTACCTGGAGCAGAATTTCTTTGCCAGCAGGAATAGAACAAAGTTACGTGTGATCAAAACAAAGCAGCTGTGCTGGTGGCACTGCTTAGCTGCTCTTGTTTCCAACATGGCTTGGTTTTTACACTGACTGCCAGTGTGTTTGGACATCTCAGTTGTCCCTTGCTCGGGTGACACTTGGCAGTGGTGTTGGATGGTGTGGATCAGAGGACAGATGTCTCACACAGAAAATCTGTGCTGTCAAGGAAGGTTTTAAAAGTGACTGAGGGGGGACAGGTTTCACATGCTGTACTGTCTTCTGCAGGTGGGATGTTAAAAATAATTCCTGGACTTTAACTCGGGAACTGAAACCTATAGTGGTAAGCTTGGACTTCCAGAGAAACAACAAAACAGTATTCAAGTCTACCAATTTTGCAGGATACATCGGCATGGTGTCTGGAGTCAAACCAGTAAGTATGGGGGAGAGGGCTTGTCAGTTTGTTAGTAACACTTCAGACTTTCCTTTAAGATGCAAATTTTCCTGCTTACATCCTCAGCCTTGGGGGGTGTTTTTAATTATTGATCTCTGCATTGTTCTGGTACACAGTACAGCTATTTGAAGAAAAGTAAAAGAAAAAAAAAAGTTGTACTCTCAGAGATTGTCTAAATGAAAAGTGATGTTTGGACAGTTCTTAAAACCAATGTTCAGTTCTGAATGAGAACAGAAGTCAGTACAACCTGCTCAAGTGGTTGGAGCTTCTTGCTGGGCCAGTGGATACTGTGGTGATTCCAGCAGTGAAACCACATGCCTGTGCTGTTTGTGCTCCTTCTTCTGGAAAAGAGCTCCTGCATTGCAAAGTTTTTAATTTACATCTTAAATGGGCACCTGAAACCTGGAGTTTATCTTCATCTGAAGAAGCAGCAGTACAGAACTATACTGGGATCTCCAGCTTACCACAGCTCCTCCTTTTCTACATGCTCTGCCCCCATCCTCTATTGTAGGTGACCCTTTCATAGTCAGGCAATTCTGGCATAAGCACCTGTGTTGTGTCCCCTTGGTTTTGTCTTCTGGCCAAGTAAATGGGGAATGCTCCATTCTGGACATGATCCTGTGTAGCTGAATTCCACTAGTTGAGGAGACCGGGATTTGCGTTGGAATTGCTTGTCACAAGTAGCACCCAGGGACCGTGTGCAGCTTTATGCCCACGTGACAGCAGTGAGGTGTCGGGGTGTGCGTAGCACTGGGAGATGAAACAGCCCCCACAGCAGAACACTGTTCTGAGGTCTGGGAGGAAGGTTACCTATGGTGGGGAAGGGAAACTGGTAACTGATGCAGTGAGGGCCAAGAGGGGAATGGCCACAGGCTTGACTTGCTTAGCGTGAAGGCAAAGTCTGAGGAGCAAGAACCTGACTTGGCACAGAAATGGCAGTGCTGCCTCTCGTTAGTTACCCGTATCAGTGGGCTGGTGGTGGTGCAGCTTGACTTGTTTAATGCTTTCCAGGACTTGTTCACGCTGACAATGAACGAGCGCTTCAGTCTCGATGGCGGTTACGTGGGTGAGTAGAGCTCGTTTCTCTATTTCCCCCTCCTTGAGCAGTGACTTCACTGAACGGCCACACTGAGGGAGGGAAGATCCAGAGCAGTAAGATAAAGTGGTTAGGACAGAATGCATCAACCTTCTGAAAAAGAAATGATTGTAACCAGTGCTGTTTTGCAGGAATCTTTGAATGGTTTCTGGGTAGAAGAGATGGTATGTGGATGGGCTTTCTTACAAGAACAGTATTAGAGAATGCTACCAGGTATTTCTCACCCCCTCCTACTCTGCTCCCCCTGCCCCTCCCCAATGCTCTACTGCTTTAGTCAGCTTTGCTCTCTGGGGCATGAATACAGCAGATGTGTGCTCAGTATGTGATGATAACAGTGCTTCCTCGAGGCTCTGCATCAGATAGCTCTGGCTGTGCTGGTACTCTGGTGGGGACAGGTATCACATGTGAAAAAGATCCTAGAATAGTTTTCTCAATTTTGTTTCCTAATGAACCTACTGGTATCTGACTGTGTAACAGCACTCTGCATCAAAACACATCCAGAAAGTAGTAGCATACTATAGGAAGTAAATGGAAACAAAGCTTTCATGCAGTAAACTAATTAGGTGGGATATGACGTAGCACGTTATTTATTCCTGTTTTAATTGTAGAAAAAGTGCAAAGAGCCCCTTGAATCAACCACACCATAAGTACAAAGTGAGTGGAGGAGTTCTGCTGTAACACATTCCTTCATTGTGGTACAGTCTCCTCCTACGTGCAGGAAAGGGGAAGCAAAGTGTAACTACCCAGAGGGGAAGAAAAGAGTAATTACCCAAAGGGGAAGCAAAGAGTAATTACCCAAACTTCTCCTGGGTCCATGAAACTCCTTCTTCCGTACTTGAACTGTTTATGGCGTTTGGTTGCCTGACACCACTTTGTTATCCACAGTTACCAGGATGCAAAAGACAGACTGGCAAAAACAAGACTGCTGGCTCCAGCTTACTTTATACTGGGTGGAAAGAATTCTGGAGAAGGGTGTGTGATAACTCGTTCCAGGACAGCTGCCCTGGACATCTGGGAGTGAGTATGCTTGACCTGACACCTGACTTAACCTGCCAGAAGAGGACAGGTTCCACCAGTAATGGTGTCCTGTGCTTTTGTGACTTCTTTTGAGCAGGAAGTCACTTCTTTAGTATCACTGAAAAATATCACAATAAACCTAAAAAATGTCTAGCTGTATATAGTGACACACAAATACCTCTTTTCCAGCCTGGACATCAAGAGAGGCACGTGGTACGTGGTAGAAACAAACTACGATCGCTGGAAGCCTCCGCTGATCTTGGATAATCGTAGAGCACCCGCAATGAAATGCCTGAACCAGACGATGCAAGAGGTAAACACCCTGCCAATACCTCATCCTGCTGTTTTGGAACTCCAGTACTGATCTGACAGAGCCCAGGGTAGCTTCTGGCAGCTCTTCACACAGAGGTTTTTCAGTTTTAGCATCATCGGGGTGGGTGTCCCGCGGGTGTTGTCCATGGCTGCATATGCAGGGGGATAAACCGTGGGGCTGTGAGAGATGTTCGTTGTTTCCTGAGCTGTTGTATCACCAGTGGGGTGCAGATGCTTGTGGTCAGGCAGCAGACACACAAGTGTCCTGTGCTGCACTGAGATCTGGTCTGCTTGAGACTTTGCAGCCCATGTTCTTCTGATCCCAGGATATGTTGGATATCTCATTATCTGATCCAATTTCATCAATGAGCTTTATCTTCTTATCCGATTGAGCAGTAGGACAAGGGGAAATGGTTCCAAACTGGAGCAGAGGAAGTTCCATGTGAATATAAGGAGGAACCTTTTCACCATGAGGGTGACAGAGCCCTGGGACAGGCTGCCCAGAGAGGTTGTGGTGTCTCCTTCTCTGGAGACATTCCAGACCAATCTGGACATGTTCCTGTGTGATCTACTCTAGATGATCCTGCTCAGGCAGGGGGTTGGACTGGATGATCTTTCGAGGTCTCTTCCAGCTTCTGACATTCTGTGATTAATGCTAACAGATTCATGTCCATTCACATCAACATACTGTTTTCTTTTAGAACATCTCCCTGCCAGCAATTTATGATGTCCTCTCCACAAAGCCTGTCCTCAATAAGGTAATGCTTCTGTTGTTGCAGAGGGTTTGGAGTGTGGGGCTGGGGGCAGACCCCTGACAGCTGAGCATGGAAGAAGGAGGTCACAGTGGTACATTCAGGGGTTTTAGGTGAACATGTGCCTGTAAAAACAAAAAAATGCCACGTTACTTTGTGGAAGCAAAATGTAATCACTTGGAACAGCTGTTTCCAAAGGCCCTGAGCTTTAAAGCTCAGAGTAGCCTGAGCCCTTTCCTCATGGCTGGCTCTGCCTTGGGGCAGCATTTGCACTCCAGACATGGAAAGACCTTCCTTCCAGCTGGAATTAACCTGTGATGCACACCCTTATAAGAAGTATGGAACACATTGTTACACCTCATGGATTACACATACTGCAGTCACGTTCTTCCCGCAACACAGGATGCTTTAGTCTGAACTTGAGGTGTTTAAGGGAAGAAAAATAGACCAGAGGGCTGAGAAGAGTTTTCAAATGAGAGGTTTAGTGACTTTACTCAGTAGACGCAGCATTTTTGGCTGAGGCCATGAGCTTTCATACCTGCATGTTGTAGGCAAGTTAAACACTTTATTTGTCCTGTTCGGTCAGTATCACAGACAGTTTTTCACTAATTACTGTACTGAGACTTTCTCTTTTTCCCCCTCCTCCTTTCTCCTGCCGGGTAGCTGACTGTGTGCACCACGCTGATGGAGGTGTACAACGGCCACACAGAGACGTACCTGCGGGAATGCCCAGACCCCTGCAGTCCTTGGTAGCCATGTCCCTCTCCTAGGCTGGAACCTGCTTCTCTGCACTGGAGGTCCTCCAAGAACAAATACTTCTGGAAGAAGATTCCTCAGCCTAAATCCTTTCCTCAGAAATCCAGTGGCTATATAGAAACACCAGTGACCTTCTAACTCTGGAGGGCCCTGTCTCACACTGGACTTGCTTGCTTTGTGATCGGCAGTTCTGGCGAGAAATGTATGCTAATGTACGTCTGGTTTGATTTCACATGAGTTCAGCCGTTAGCTCTAGATCTCTTCAAGTCTTCACAGCACCCTTGGCTTGGTTTGTCGTTCACTTGTGATCTTCTGTTGTTTGGTTGGGGGTTTTTAGATGAAAAAACTTCTAAAGCACATTTAATTTAAGATGGCACCTACCAAGCGTGGAAAAGAATTAGGTTTTAGAAGGCCACCTGCAACAGATGTTGCGTAGTTCTTTCCTACGCACTCGAGATGAATGGGTAGTGTTCTGGGCCAACGTGAGGGTAAGTGTAAGCTGCCCTGTTGTAAAATAACCCACTGAGTAAGTGTCATATCTAGTCACAGAGACAAGGTCTGGGGGAATACCAAAACGAGATCTGAGCCAAAAGCTGTCGCTACACTTACACTACGATCTACAGTTCTTATGCAGCCTGATAACAGATTATTTTTTTTAATACAGATTTTTCTGTTGTAGCAAAAGAAATAAATACTAATACCACAAATACTCTGAACAAGTCCTTTTTTTCACCAGAGTACTCCTGCACGGATTGCATACCTCAGTGGAAGGCATGCAGGTTACGGATCCTGCAGCAGGAAGGGCGCTCCCTTCCCAACAGGCTGATTTCAAAATCCCCAAATCCGCTTGTTTGCTTAAACTGGCAGTTAAAGCTGCTGCTGCAATGGGAAGCAGCCAGCTGCCAGCAGTGGTTGGGCTGTCTGGGGGGATTTTGGTTGGGTTTTGGTAAGTGAGGGAGGTGAAGCCAAGTCAAGTCAGACCCCACCATTGGCTGGAATTCCAGTTAAAAAAGGAAAGGTCTGTTAGCACCAGGGAGGAGGACAGGCACCCCAGTATATCCTGGGCAGCAGGTAGTGTAGAAGGCAGTAGATAATGTGGAAGGCAGCAGTTGTGTTTGTGTCACTGGCTGCATCGTGGTGATGTGTTTCCTGGGCCCATTCTCATGGTGTGTAACGTGCAAGGAGCAGACATGAGAGTGGGCTCTGCAGTTGGTTTCTACAGTGGTCCACTGCTCATCTTTCCTTGGCAGCCCTGGGAGGAGGTGCTGTTCTTCCTCACAGTGAGCTGGGAGTTCAGAGTTGCTGCTGATGCAAGGAGAGTGTTGGCTGTCTCTTTGGTGTCTGCAGAGATGCTGTCACATAAGACACCTGTCAGTTGGTCACACGGGGATTCTTGATGTGCAGGACACAGAACAGCGTGTGTGTGATGTAGCAGTTAGAACAGGGCACGACTGTACTACCAGAGCCTGGTTTGAATCTCAGTCCTGTGTGCTGAACCTGTGGAAACCACAATCAGTGTGACTGAGGTATTGGGAAAACACAGGTGTTGTGTGAAACACAGCTGCTGGTGCAGCTGATTCACAGAAATGGGTTAAACTGAAAGGGATGTTCCAGTCTGTGCTGTGAAGGCCAGGTCCTACGCTGCTCGGTTTGCACCTTACTCTGGTAAGGGTTGTTCAGATTTATTTGGAAGGCAGTTGTGTAACAGCCATAATCAAATTACTTTGTCATTTAAAAATAAGTAGTTTACTCAATTAGTCCTGTCCCACTTCTGCACACGTGGAGCAAGGCAGTGTAGACTATTTACAGTCATTAACTCGGGAGCTTTCGGTATGTCCCTTGTGCAAGACAATCCACATTTCCACACTGGAAATTGCTTTCCAGTTGCAAAAGCCCAGCTAAATCCAGGGGATGTCTGGCCCAAGCCTGAATGCCTCTGCATTCAATTCAGTGACTGAAGTACAGCTCTAAAACACCCCTAATGACCCGTCTGACTGTACCTGCCATAGAAAAAGTGATCAATGGGATTAAGCACTTACTTATTTAGCCTTCACATGGCCACTCTGAAGGTGCTTGTTCCAGTGGCTTCCTCGAGCCTGACACAAAGTTCCATTTTCTCACAAATGGAGACATCGATTTCTATCTGCCACCACTTCACTGCCTGCCTGCCTGTTGTGCCCTAGGCATTCTAATCAGAGCCAACACCATTCCACTGAGGAAATGTGACCAGCTGCTTGTAACTTGGGGATTTCATTTAGCTTGCCTTTGTTTTTAAGCAGAAAGACACACACAGAACAAAAGTTGGGACGTTCTTCACATTCATCGGCTGTGCACATAGCTGAGGTACCTCAGGCTCTGAGAGTGGGATGATTATTTCCTTTCAGGTTTGGTTTTCCCCAGGTCAGGTAAGAAACCATATGTGTGTTCTCTTTGAAATCTAAGAGGTTTCACAGAATCACAGAATGTCAGGAGCTGGAAGGGACCTCGAAAGACCATCCAATCCAACCCCCCTGCCAGAGCAGGATCACCCTGATTAGATCACACAGGAATGTGTCCAGATTGGTCTTGAATGTCTCCAGAGGAGGAGACTCCACAACCATTTGGGCAGCCTGTCCCAGGGCTCCATCACCCTCACAGTAAAAAAGATTTTCCTTATATTCAGATGGAACTTCCTCTGCTCCAGCTTGGACCCATTGCCCCTTGTCCTATCACTGGCCATCACTAAGAAGAGCCTGGATCCATCCTCCTGACACTCACCCTTTACATATTCATAAACATTAATGAGGTCACCCCTCAGTCTCCTCCAAGCTACAGAGACCCAGCTCCCTCAGCCTGTCCTCATAAGGAAGATGTTCCACTCCATCATCTGGTGACCCTGCACCAGACTCTCTCAAGGAGTTCTATGTCCATCTGGAACTGAGGGGCCCAGAACTGGACACACTATTCCAGGTGTGGTCTCATCAGGTCAGAGTAGAGGGGGAGGAGGACTCCTAACATTCTAGCCAGCCCCCTTCTAATACACTCCAGGATGCCATTGGCCTTCTTGGCCACAAGGACACACTGCTGGCTCATGGTCATCCTGCTGTGCACCAGGACCCCCAGGTCCCTCTCTCCTGCACTAGTCTCTAACAGGCCAGTCCCCAACCTATCCTGGTCCCTGGGGTTGTTCCTCTCCAGATGCAATACCCTATACTTGTCCTTGTTAAATCTCACTCAATCTCTCCCTGCCCAGCTCTCCAGCCTGTCCAAACCCTGTTGAATGACAGCACAACCTTCTGGTGTGTCAGCCACCCCTCCAGATTTGTGTCATCAGCAAACTTGCTGACTGTGCACTCTATTCCCTCATCCAGGTCATCAATGAAGACATTGAACAATACTGGTCCCAGTACCGACCCTTGAGGGACTCCACTAGTTACAGGCCTTCAGCCAGACTCTGCCCCATTAATGACAACTCTCTGGCTTCTTCCCTTCAACCAGCTCTCCATCCACCTCACTGCTCTGCCCTCCAGGCCACACTTCCTCAGTTTGCCCACCAGGATGCTGTGGGAGACAGTGTCAAATGCCTTACTGAGGTCAAGAAAAACGACATCCACTGCCCTACCATCATCCATCCACCTGGTTATATCCTCATAAAAGGCTGTTAGGTCAGTCAAACATGACCTCCCCTTGGTGAAACCATGCTGACTACTCCTAACAGCCCTGTTATCCTTGAAGTGCCTGGAGACAGCACCAAGGACAAGTCATTCCATCACCGTTCCCGGGGTGGAAATGAGGCTGACCGGTCTGGAGTTACCAGGTTCCTCCTTCTTGCCCTTTTTGAAGACTGGAGTGACATTTGCCTTCCTCCAGTCCTCAGGCACCTCTCCTGTTTCCCAGGATTTCTGAAAGAGGATGACAGTGGCCTAGCAATGACTCTCACCAGCTCCCTCAGCACCCTGAGGGAGTGTCAGCAACAAAAGAGGGATGGTTTGTTATTATTCCTGCATAGTCTCATTCTGTGAAGAACAGCACCAGTATTTTAGTTTCCAGCAGAATTTTACTGCAAATGTAAATAGGGTTGATCCAGTTTGTTCTGAACTTGTTTAAAGAAGGTGTTACAGAGAAGACAAAGGATTTTCCTGCTAGAATTTAAGTGCAAAAACCACTGGCTTGCCAAGCAAACCTTACACCTCTACGACTTGAGAAGCACACGCCGTGAAGCCCCGTGCTGTTCCAGAGGAAGGAAGAACGGCAGCTCCTGGCTCAGAAAGCCCAGCGGTGGGAGCTAGCGAGGACAGGCCAGTCCAGGGCAGGAATTGGGTCCTGTCCAAAGCATGCAGCAGGTTTAGGACACACAAGAGGGTTTGCATTGGAGTCAGTTCCAAGCTAAGGCAAAACTCCAGAGCAGCGCCCGCAGGTGTCCCAGAAAGTGTCTGCGGGAAGAGCAGCAAGAGAGCAGACTTGAGCTGGTGCAGCCTGCACTGACAGGGAGCAGGAAGAGCAGGTAAGCACCACAACTAACAATGAAAGGCTCCTCCTTCCCAGCAGAGACACCTGTCCCACCTTCACACAGCCAGCTCTTGGGGCTACAGGTGGAAGCAGAAGAAACAAGAACAAAAAGCTCAAAAGCTTGGATCACACATTGGAGGTGACATGCCCATGTCCATCATTAGACGGACTCTCTTCTGCTGCTGGAGGACCAGAGGTGTTGGTGAGAAGGGCACACCCAAGCTCTCCAAGCAGCGAAACCTCTCACCCCTTGCACCAGGAGAACAAGATCAGCCAGAATGTTCAAAGCAGTGGCAGAAACCACAGTTTGCCTTGGGAAGAAATCTCCAGGTATTTATGCACTTTCTAAGCAGCTGCTTTTGACTATAAAAGCGTCTGGAAAGACAACATTCCACCTACTCTGATGGAGAAGCAAGCAGACCACGCACATGTTCCCAACCAGTTTGTCAGAGCACCACCACTTGTGGTATCCAGGATTTTACAGGTCTTTAGTAGCTGAGTCTGCTCCCACAGTCTAACTTAGAAGAGAGGACACAGTAATTACCGAGGGGTTGTTGGCCTGGTTACATACCAAGAAGCACTCTACTTCCAGGGGACACTTTCTGACCTACACTGAGTCAGCTCTAGGTTACATTAACTGTTATGAGACAACCTCTTCCAGCCCAATTTGTTTTGCAAAGTCTGTTCTCCTGCTGAGCCTGGGTTATACACAAGTCCCAGCAGTGGGGCTGCCTCTCTGCTGGCTGTTCTGTGCTTCAGGTAAACCCAGTCATGAGGTTTGCTTAAGGCTTC
The DNA here is from genome assembly GCA_013399135.1 of Heliornis fulica. Taxonomy (NCBI): domain Eukaryota; kingdom Metazoa; phylum Chordata; class Aves; order Gruiformes; family Heliornithidae; genus Heliornis; species Heliornis fulica. The sequence continues at coordinate 182,531 of VXBZ01000835.1, forward strand.
CTGCTGTTAGTCTTTCTGTCTGCTAATCTGGCCAAGCTTTTCCTCTCAGGCAGATAGACAGCATAGAAAAAAATTCATCCCTACACACCTCCCTCTTCATATTTCAATGAAATTTACTCATCTCCCTGACAAAAGCTAAAAAAAAAAAAAAA